>LOJH01057888.1:4670-14974 GCA_001685095.1 Ellobius talpinus | reverse complement strand
TGGAAGAGCAGGCAATGCTCTTAACCACTGAGCCATCTCTCCAGCCCCTTCATTGATTTTTTATTCTTCTCACTTCAAGGTTATTAATTTCTGTCTGTTCTTTATTATTTTTCTGTGCACTGTTTTACTGTGTTCTAGGTTTTACTTTTTTTAATCTATGACCTTGAGCTGTATCATGAAGTTATTTAAGATCTCTCTGTTTGTTTTTTTTGTTTAATGTAGGCATTTATAGTTATTTACTTACCCCATAGATCAACTTTCATGGTCTCCCACATGTCCTTAAAAACTGTGTTTTCATTTCATTCTATTCCTGGCATTTCATATTTCCCTGCTGGTGTGTTTGATGACCATTCTTCATTCAATGGTGTGGTGTTCAATCTACATCAGTTAGTGCAAATTCTCTTGTTGGTTTCTAGTTTTATTACCTTGTGATTAGACAGAATAAGATAAATAGTTTCATGTTTTGCATTTGTTAAGACTTTTTGAAATCAAAAGCATAACCTAATGTATAAAAAGTTTCCAGAGCTCCTAAGAAGAACATGTGTTCTGCAGTGTTGGGGTGGAACATTCTATAGATGATCTTGAGACCATTTGATCTAGAATGTCATTTAGCTTCGGAGTTGTTGCCTTCTTTTTTCCTGCATGATCATTCTTTTGATGAACATGGGCTGGTGGAGTTAAGTGCTTTTACAGTACTGAGGTCATTTGGTGCCTCTCCATACAGTAGTGTTCGTGTTATGAAGTTAGACACACCAACATTCAATGCATATGCATTTATCACTGTAATGTTCTCTTCATGGGCCACTCTTTTAGTTAACATGAATGACTTTTAAAAATCTCTTCTGATTAATCTTGGCCTAAAGTCCGTTTTATCAGATATTAGTATTTCCACACCTTCTAGCTTTCTAGTTCCATTTCCTTGGATTATCTTTTCCATCCTTTTACCCTAAGTGTTTGTCAGTCAGGATTCTTGTAGGTAACAAATACATGGATCCTATTTTAAATATAAGTTGCTAGTCCTTGTGTTTGGATTATGGAATTGAGACAATTCACATTCAGGGTTATTACTGAGAGCTATGTTGATTCTTGTCATTTCATGGTTGTATGGACGTTTAATACTTTCTTAATCAGTTACTTATTTACTGTTCTGATGTAATTTATTCACTCTTGTGTCCTCAAGGATGTGTTTAACATTCCTTTCAGTGTATAATTCCTTCAGATGTCTTCCACACTACTGACTTAGTGGTCATGAATTACTTTGGTTTGTGTTTCTCATTGAAAGTTTTTCTTTCTTCTTCAGTTGCAAAGGATAGCTTTGTTGGGTATAATAATCTGCATTGATAGTTGCAATCTTTCAGTGCTTTAAATATGCCATTCCATGCCTCTACCTTTCCTGCTGCTACTCTGATGCTTTTTATCTTTCACGTGATTTGATGCTCCTCTCTTGGAATTTTCAGTATTTCTCCTTTATTTTATATGCTTGACATTTTAACTATAATATGACATTAGGAGATCATTTTCTGTTCTGTGTCTTTGATGTCCTAAAAGCCTCTGAGACTGGATGACCATCATTTCCCCTAGGCCTGGGGAATTTTCTGCTATGATTTTATTAACATATTTTCTATACATTTAGCTTGTGCTTCTCCTTGGACTAGGCCCATGACTTCCAGTTGTGAGGATGGCTCCCATAGATTTTGTTTGTGCTTTTCTCTTATGTTACCTATTCATTACCAGAGGGCTCTAATTCATTCACTTTTTATTAAAGCCCTGATATTAAATACTCCATTTTATCAGTGCTAATGGTGAGACTTTCCACCTAGGTTTATTGCTTGTCTGTTTGTTTTTACTTATTGATCTTTTCATTTCCAAAATTTCAATTTGATTTTTCAGTATTTCTACCTGTTTGTTAAATTTCTCTTTTATAATCTGTCTTGACTTTCTTATTTTATCCAGTTGTTTGTATGAGTGGTTTCTTTAAATTCACTCGAGATTTTATTCATCTCTCCTTTTATTTCATCAAATGCTCTTACAATAATTTGTTAAAATTACTTGTCCAGAATTTCCTGTAACTCATTCTCATTGGAGTCCACTGCTATGGACCTATTAATTTCCGGAAGAGTCATACTGCTGAGTGTTCACGTCTCATGTGTTTCTATATTGGGACTTGTGCATCTGGGATTACACCCTTGGTTGAATTTTCCTTTAATTACTGTCTTCTTTCAATGGAAGTATCTTCAGTGTTCAAGTGGGACTAGATTGTAGTAGGGTCAAGAAGTCCTTTTGACCCATGGGACTTGGGGTGCAGCTCAATACCTGAGCCCATGACCCCTGTGCTTTGAGCAGAAGGCTCCATATCCAGTTATACTCAATAGTACAACACTAATTACAAACACAGCCACACAGATGGATATGCCTCTCATGAGAATGCAGTAATAGTCAATTCTAAACAATTTACTTGACAAGTTCAATCATTTTGGCGGTGGGGGAATCAAAGAACGAAGATAGGACAGTGTCTGCTAGGACATTAGTTACCAAGGGTAGGGATGGAAAGGCAATGCGTAGAGGAAGTTTAGCGATCATCAAATAACAGAAAAAATAGAAAGGGGAAATAAATAGAAGATGAGGACAATAAAGATGAAGATGGGAAGTCAGGCAGCTCCAGATAAAGGCAGATGAAAAGAGAAAGAGGTGAAGAAATACATCCACTCGTGAAAACAATCCTGGCTCTGGAGAAGCAGAGACAATGAGAGTCCCCCCAGTCTAAGTCCTTCAGGAAGCCTATTAGAAAGAGAGAAGGAGAAGGCAGGACAAAGCTGGTCCACTAAACTGAAATTAGATAATGAATAAAGAAATGTAATGTGAAGGAAGGAAAGAGCTGGGTGGGGCTGCAGAGTCCACATGCATTCCCTTACCTGGGCGGGGTGCTAGGCCTGCCTTGATGTGGTTCTTGGTCTCTGTGCAAATGCAGGACCTATCTCTATGCAATCTATCATAGTCAAAAATCATAATTTTAAAAAGCACCCTATCTATACACTGTGTATTTTATTTCAGGCTTTGACGGCCGGTAGGTAGACCCTGCCCTGTCTTAATAAGAGGGCCATAAATATTCCTCAGTCTGCTGACCACTAAGCTTTTCCTGACCACTACATATGATACATTTGCAATCCTTCAAGATCTTGAGGATCTACTTCATTAAACCACATGGATTTCATATGGTAATTATCCCATTTGTTCAGTCCCTGACTTAATAGAAATAAAAACTTAAACAACTTTATTAATCAAATCATCAGCAAGAGTTGAAAAGAGACAAATCAGTATTATCACAGGAAGTTGATGCTGTTCCAATCTCTGGCACATAAACCTAAGTAGTGACATTTTGACAGCTGGTTTGGTTTGTTTTAAAGGAAAAATAGGATAATAAAGTTCAAATAGAAGTGATTGGGCTAGGAGTGCAAATTGGAGAAGTATTAGCCATCAGATGGCAGTTGGAGCAGTGAGGATTGATGGTGTCATCCAGGAAGAGAGGGGCGATTAGGGTAGAGCCCCAGAGCGGAGCAACAGTAAGGGATGAAGAAGAGGAGAACTAGGCTGAGGTGGCACCGAATGGACAGACCATCGTCCTGCTCTGATGCTTCCAACCTCCAAGTATGAGATTTAAAAAAAAGAAGAAATACTGAGTAAACAAAATCAAAACTTACAATTGCATTATGAAGTTTTGTTTGTGTATTTTTTTCAAAATTTGCTGACTTCATTGTTGATAGAGATGAAGAAGTAGAGCAAGCTGTGTTCTAAGATGCCCCCAAGGTTCCTGGGTGTCTTTCATTCCTCCTAAAGTCCCTCCCTCTGAGCTGCAGACAGGACCTGTGAGAAGATGGATCTTTCTAATTAGGTTATTGCTATGTAGCAGAAGTACCAGTCATTAAACTTTTAATAATAAAAGAACTATATGGATAGAGTTTAAGCCTATTGTCAAAGAATATTATATCTGGTTTATACAAATGGGGGCATAATGAGTATGGAGAGGAAATCTTGAGGCATGCTGTAAAGTAATCCTGATTTATAAGCCAAAAAAATCAAATAAAGAGATTTACAAAGATTAGAGTAAGGTATTTATGAGGTTTGACGGGCATCTCGAATAAAACTTTTAGATGGGGACAAGTTACAGCAAAATAAAAGGAAGATTTAAATAATGGGGGTTGTGACTGCTGGTATTGTGGTTACCTGCTGTGGGACAATGCTCTTGTACACTCTAAAGATCTGTCACTCATATTGGTTTAATAAAATGCTGATTGGCCAGTAGTCACTCAGGAAGTATAAGTGGGAGCAACCAGACTAAGAGAATTCTGGGAAGAGGAAAGGCAGAGATGCAGTCACCAGCCAGACACAGGGGAAGCAAGATGAGAATGCCTCACTGAGAAAGGTACCAAACCATGTGGCTAAACATAGATAAGAATTATGGGTTAATTTAAGTTGTAAGAGCTAGTTAATAATAAGTTTGAGCTAATAGGCCAACCAGTTTATAATTAATATAAGCCTCAGTGTGTTTATTTGGTACTGAAAGGCTGTGGGACCCAGTGGGACACAAACTTCCATTTATCTAAGGTTACCTAACACTATCGAATCATGAAAAGAAACATACCACAGGCTTCAGACAAGCGTAGGGAAGTATAATACAACTGCTACTCGGAAGTTTTGTATGTGTATGTGTGTATGTGGCATGCATGCATGTGTACATGTGTGAGCCTATGTGTGCACATATAGGAACCAGAAGTTTATGGCAAGTACTTTCTTCCTTTATTGCTCTCCACCTTATACTTTAAATAATTTTTGTTTAATGCAGGTATATAATACATTCACATTACTCTTGCCCTCCCCTACTTTTCTATTGTGATCAGACCCCATGACCAAGGCAACTTAGAAAGAATGTAATTGGGCTTTTCCAGACGGTTAGAGTTTATGATGACAGAGAGAAGGCATAGTGCCAGGCAGCTGGAGCAGCTACTGCAATCTCAAATCCTTATTCACTAGTAGGGGAAGAGTCCAGATAGCCCCATTCCCCCCCAAAACCCCACCATCTCAGAGAGTCTCATAACAAAGAACAGAATCCAGAAAGCCCAATTTCACATTCTTAGCCACTACTGCAACATGTGCCCCTACTGGCACTACCACCCAAGTCCCCACCTAAGCCACCTAAGTGCTCAGCTTTTGATCATACTTGGGCACAAGCCTAGCTTGTGGCAACACAGCATCACCCCTTGCCTGCAGTCTATAAAATCTCCCTGCTTTAATATGGGTGCACAACTTCTCTAGGCTCTGTCTCTGGATGAGAGAACCCACCCAGGAGTTGCTTTGCTCAATTTCCTTTTTTTTTCTTAATACTTCTTCAGTTCAGCTTGATCTGGCTTACTGCTTCAGCTGAGAAACTTATGGGTATGGCAGAAAACCTATTAAACAGCATTTATAATTTTTCAGAGGTTATCTTGAGGGAAGTATTAAACCATTTACAATTTTTGTCACAGAGTATTTTAAATTTTTTTGTTGATATAAGTTACTTTTTTAAGAGGAAGGATTTGATTTTTTTAAATGTAGAGGAGTAAAAATTTACTTGTTCCCTAACATGATAATTGAATGATTTGCTTCAGTTTTAAAAAGAATTTTTTTTAAAATGTGGTCATAGAAATCCTTTACCCCAGAAAATAATTTGAAAAAAGTCACATTTTCTAAGCTGTTCAGTTTGACAAATATATTTGGTGACCAATCTGTTTAAGTCTTATTGTATTAAGGGTCAAAGGAATTAAAAAGAACAGGCAATGTTCACAATTCCTTCCTCAAAGGTATAACACATGGCTTCTTTGGCAATGCAAAAATGATTCTTGCTACTTTAATATACATAAAATTGAATTTACATTTATAACGAAAACTAAAAGAAAACTGGCTTTGTTTCCTCATTCGTTACTCATGCATCCTTTGCTTACACTTTGATGACCTGAGTCTGGCCTTCAGAGGCCTCTCTTCCTGCACCAGGAAGAGGAGTGGGTTTATCTTTAACAACTACAGAGACTCTGTCTCCCACATTCTCCTTGCGCAGAATTTTAGTTTTTGTCTTAATATTTTTTATACAATAAATTCTGATTACAGGTTCCCCTCCCTCATCTCCTTGCCATCTCCCCAACCACCCAACTCCACTCCTGCTTTCTCTCTATCTTTGTAAAATCGACAGGCAAAAAAAATTAATTAACTAAAAGAAAAAAAACATGAGAAACACAAAAAACACACACCAAAGACAAAACAAAATACATAAAACTACAAAATTAGAAGCCATAATATACAAGCAAAAGATTTGTAATTAAAAAATGTCCCAAAGAAAGCTTTATAAAACAAAAAAGAATAAAATAAAAAAAACAAAACCCCTCCAAAAATACCACTAGGTTGGTCTTGTGTCGGTCATCTACTGCTGGGCATGGAGTCTGCCCTCAAGTTTGGTTTGTGTGCCCAGGGAAACTTTTCCTTTGTAAATAGATGTCAGTTTGAGATAGCTTCTTAATTAGTGATAGGAGTTCATGTCCACTCTCCACTCTCACCACAAGGACCCTGTCTGGCTTGGACCTATCCAGGCCCTATGCACGCTGCCAGAGTCTTTGTAAGTTCGTATGTGTGCAGGGAGGGGTTCGATGAAGGCATCCTATTTAAGGCTGAGTATTCCAAGATCTCTCCCTCTCTGTACATTGTCCAGTTGTGGGTCTCTGTGTTAGTTCCCACCCATTCATTGCAGGAGGAAGCTTCTCTAAAAATGACTAAGTGATATGCAGCACTGATCTGCGAGTATAGCGGAATGTCGTTAGGAATTGTTTTACTGCTATATTCCTTTAGCAGAGTAATAGTATCTGGCTTCCCTTAGGTCCATGCCTATCTCGTTTCAGGTTCTTGGCCCCTGGAGCAGTGTCAGGCATGGGTTCTATCTCATGTTACAGACCTTAAATCCAATCAAATACTGGTTGGTTACTCCCATAACATTTGTGCCACTATTGAACCAGCATATCAAGCAGGCCAGCCACCAATGTAGGTTGCAGGGTTTATAGTTGAGCTGGTGGTTACCTTTCTCCTCTGGAACTGTGAAGAGTACATTCAAGTACCATGAACAAACACTAGGCAAAGAGGTGAAGGCTTTAGATCAGTGGTTCTCAACTTTTCTAATACTGTGTTCCTTTAATATGGTTCCTTGTGTTGTGGTGACCCCAACCATAAAATTATTTTTGTTGCTACATCATAACTGTAATTTTGCTACTGTTGTGAATCATAATTTAAATATCTGATATACAAGATATCCGATATGTGACCCCTGTGAAAGCATAGCTCGACCCTCAAAGGGGTCACAGCCCACAGGTTGAGAATTGCTACTTTAATCACCAGCTTGAATCCTCTGTGTTCAATGATACACTCAAGTGTTGTCTTCATCAACAGGGCCTTACCATCAGCTTGAAGAGAGCAACCAATAGCCTTGTCAATAGTCTGAGTTGTTTGGGTATTTTCCATTGGGCTCCTTTAGCCAACAACTAAATTAGATGTAATCTATTCCTGGCATTGGAGGTTTTTCTTTGTAACGAAAAATATCTAGTTAGGGTTTTGTCTCACCCTTCATTCGATGACTCCACTGATAATTCTTTCATATATGTACATGTTTTAAATAGTTTCTACTGTATTAGGTCTCCATAGGACCTCTCAATGGCCCTTAGTGTTAGCTGGCCCTCCTTGTACTCCCTCCCTTACTCACCTCTTCCCTCCCCTTCTCTATTTAATCCTCCCATTCCAGCCTCTCACTGTCTCTCCATAATTGCATATTCTACTTCCCATTCCTTTCTTCCTCCCTTCCTGTAATCCCTGATTCTACACCCAACCTCTGTGGTTATGTAGATCATAGTGTGACTATTGAAGACTTAAAAGCTAACACCCATAAAGCAAATACATACCATATTTGTCTTTTTAAGTCAGGATAATTTTTATGTAGTTCCAATAATTTACTATAATTTTGTTTTTATAATTTTTATTTCATGATTTTTTAAACAACTGAATAATATTCCATCATGCAAGTGTAACATATTTTTGTTATTCATTCTTCTGTTAAGGGACATCTAGGCTGTTTCCAATTTCTGGCTACTCTGAATAGAGCGGCAATGAACATGGATGTGCAAGTGTCACTGTAATAGGATGTACATGCCCATGAGTGGTATAGCTGGTTCTTGAGGTAAATATATTACTAGCTTCCCGAGAAACCACCACACTAATTTCTATAGTGGATATACAAGTTTGCACTCCCAACAACTGATAAGAGTGTTCCCCTTACTCCACATCCTTGTCAGCATGAATAATCACTTGTTTTATTGATCTTGGTTGTTTTGACTGGTGTAAGATAAAATCTCAAAGTAGTTTTGATTCGCATTTCCCTGATGACTAAGGATGTTAAACATTTCTTTAACTGTTTCTCAGTTATTTGTGTTTCATCTTCTGGGAACTCTGTTTAGTTTTGTGCCTGTTTTTAATTGTGTTGTTTCTTGATATCCAATTCTTTATGTATTGTGGGAGCCCACGGTAACTATTTCCATCTTGACTTAAGGTCAGAGAGTTCAAGTTTGTCAAGATCAAATAACAGGATGTTTGACCAAAAGTGTGGCTACTAGATGCTTAAGTCCTCAAGGCCAAATAACAGAATGTTTGACTAAGGATGTGGTTACTAGATGTTTTGAGTATTAAGGAGGTAATTACATGTTTGTTCCTTGTAACATTGGTAAAGAAGTCTTTTGCTCTCCCCTTTTGCTTTGGGCATATAAGAGTTATAAGAAATGAACTCGAGGCTTTTACAGTGTTCACTGGAAGCCCTCCTGATTCTATCTTCTGTGTTTGGTTAGACAAGTTGGCTGGTCCCGACACTGTATTTTAGATATTAATCGTCTACCAGATATGTAATTGGTAATGATGTTTTCCCATCTGTTTTCAGTTTCATGGGGTCCCACTTACTGATTTTTGTTCTTAGTGTCTGTGCTATCAGTGTTTTGTTCAGAAAGTCTTTTCTGTGTCAGTGAGTTCAAGGTTATTCTCTAATTTTTCTTCTATTAGGTTCATTATATTGTATTGTATCTGGTTTTATGTTGAGGTTTTTGACCCATGTGGAATTGAGTTTTATGCGGGGAAATAAATATGAATCTATTAGGATTCTTCTATATGCTGTCATCCAATGTGGTGACCAGCATCATTTTTCCGAAATGCTGTCTTTTTTTCCAGTGTATTTCTGGCTTCTTTATTTAAAAAAATCAGGTGTCCATAGTTGTGCGGATTTACATCTGGATCTTCAGTTTCATTTCCTTGATCAATATGCCTGTTTTTATGTCAAAACCATGGTGTTTTTATTACTATAGCTCTGCAGTACAACCTAAAATTGGGGATGGTGAGACCTCCAGCTGTCCTTTTATTATTCAGGATTGTTTCAGCGATCCTGGATTTTTGTGTTTCCATATGGACCTTAAAATTGTTCTTTCAATTCCTGTGAAGAATTCTGTTGAACTTTAGATGGAGATTTCATCGAATCTTTAGATTGCTTTTGCTAGGGTGACAGTTTTCACTGTATTAATCCTACCGATCCAAGAGCATGTGAGATCTTTACATCTTCTGATAGCTTTTTCAATTCCTTTCTCCAATGTCTTAATGTTTTTATTATGCAGTCTTTCACAAGCTTGCTTAGAATTGTGATAAGATATGATACAATATTTTACTCTTTGAGACTATTGTGAAAGGTGTTGGTTCTCTGATTTCTTTCTCTGTTTGTGCCATTTGTATACAAAAGGCTCCTGACTTTTATTTGTCAATTTTGTATCTTGTTAATTTGCTGAAACTTTTTATCAGTTGTGGGAAGTTTCTTGGTAGAATTTTAAGGGTTTATTGCATATAAAAATCATATCATATGCAAATAAAGATATTAGCAAGCTGGGTGGTGGCACATGCTTTTAATCCCAGCATTAGGGAGACAGAAGCAGGCAGATCTCTGTGATGTCTACAGAGTGGTTCCAGGACAGCCAGGGATACACAGAGAAACCCTGTCTCAAAAACAACAAGATATTTGTATTCCCTTGACTTCCTTCAGTTGTCTTATTGCTCTAGCTAAGACATCAAGTACTATATTGGATAGCTATTATCTTGTTCCTGATTTCTGTGGAAATGCCTTGAGTTTCTCCTTCAGACTGATGTTGATGTTGGCTGTGGGATTGCTGCATATTGCCTTTATTATGTTGAGATATGTCCCTTGTATCCCTAGT
>LOJH01057887.1:0-11487 GCA_001685095.1 Ellobius talpinus | reverse complement strand
TGGTGACAGAGCCTGTGTCCTCAGGCCAAGGCCAGCCTGAGCTATGAGTTCCACAGAGTTACACAAACGCACTGTCTCAAACTGCAAACAAGCTGTAGGTTCCAAGTTTGTACTTTACCATGGTACTATTACTTGGAAAGCAGTCACTGAGAAAAGTTGTGAAATTGGACTGAGAACCACTTTAAATGCTGTCCTTAGAAGCTTACAAAGCCTGCTGCACCTGGCAAGACTGACAGCTTCACTAGCTTCAACTACAGGTGCAAGATTCACTTCTGCAAACTCTCCACACAACAAGCTTTCCCTCACTCTTGTTCCGTCACCAGCCAAACAACTCATGGTGAAAATTCCAGCCAGAAGGCATGCACACTGTCTTCACTTTCCTGTCACCTTCCGGAGCTAGCCTTATTTACATGTGGACACGAGGACTGCCACAAAGCTACATCCAGACTCCAGCTGGATCAACGTCACTGTTGGCCAGGAGCAATGGCTGACAAGCAAGGTCCAAGCTGATTCCTGCGGTGATTGTAAACTGCCCTAAGAGGAGCGTGCGCACACACCTATGGAGGCTGAGGCAGAAGTGCAGTGAACTGACACCAGCCTGGACCATTTGGCAAGACCCTGTCTCAGCCAATCAATAAAGCTGCTCCAAAGATCCACTCAGAGTTATATGGACTTCAGTAAACTACTACAATGGGCTGTTTCTCTCGCACAGAAGGTGCCATCTTTCCACTCCTCATACCCGTATTCTACCCAATATAAAGCAGGCATTTATAAGCATTAATATACAAATAAGTAATTTCTTTCTCCTATGCAGAGCACACAGAGTTCTCCGATCTTACTGTGGCTTTTGTTTTAAGGAGCGACTGCCTCACCCTGTGGCCCAGAATTCAGCATGAAGCTTCAACTCAGCACAGTCCTGCCTAAAACCTGACCTGAGTGTGCCACCATACCGGGATTCCAGCCTCATCCCTCTCTAAAACGCCCAGCTCTTCCATTCCGAGGCTCCCAAATTCCCTGTCTTACTCCATTCCAGATGCAAACATGCCCTGCTCTAGTTCTCTGGTCCCTGGGACTAACCAAAGAAAAAAATTAAAGAAGTTTATTGCTCCATTCAACAAATGTTTATTTAATGCTTATACTATACCAGGTACCTGGAATGCCTAAGACTGCAAAACACGGAGGGTAAAGCACTGCTCGTGTCTGCAGAGGATTAATCAAAGAGGCACTAAAAAGTAACTTTAGTAAGTATTATGAACAAAGACTAGACAGACATGAGATTTTATAAACTAAGAATAACTTGGTAAGGGGGCTGTGCCTTCCCTAACAAAGTGATTGTTCAGCTAGAGCTGAACGAGGAAACCAGTTACCTAAACAGCACAATCACTCCAGACCAAAAAGCAACAGTGAAGAGAGTCACATGATCAGACAGAGCTGAGTGACAAGTCAGTCACAAGGATAGGTCATTTAGGCAAGAAGGGCACAGGTTCTATGACTCCTTTGGTCTTTACCCTAAAAGTCACAACACTATTAAGTAGGGTTTTGGGGAGGGGAGATCTTTGTGGGGTTTTTTGTTTGTTTGTTTGGGGGGGGGTTGGTTTTGGTTTTTACTTTGTCTGTTTCAAGGCAAGAGTCCCGCTGAGTAACCTAGCCCTGCCTCACCTTCCTGAGGTAAAATTACAGGTGTGCAGGCATAAGGACCTGAGTTTGACCCTGTCACCCATGTGAGGAGCAGGGTGTGGTGGCACATACTGTAGAAGCAGAGACAGGCAGATCCCTGGGGACTCACTCAACAGCCAGACTAGCCTAATCACGGATTTCCGACTTGAGAAGACACTGTCTCCAAAGTAAACCTGAGGAACCTCACCAGAGGCTGAGGACTACAACCTCTGACCACAAATTCTCTTTTACTTTTTTAATGACAGAGAAATGTTTCTTCTCTAGACAGTCAAATTCCTCTCCCACTGTTGCCCTTTCGACTGAACTTCTATCCCGAACCTTCGCCATAGGCCTGCATCCTCTACCCATGATCCGCCACATCCTGAAAAGTCCCTTCTGCAGGCCTGATTGCACCACTGCTGAGTAGCTGTCAGCCACTTCCTAGGTGAACTCACCTACCTCCACCACCGTCTTCAACTCCACTACAGAATCGCCATAAGGAAATGGACAAATCACACTATACTCAATGAGCTCGTATTCCTTTTCTTATTCTTGCTATCACAAGAGGAATTATTCAGCAATAATAAATGTGCTTGATATAAAGATAAAGCAAAAGTCACAATGGCAATGACAACTGTTTTCAGGATACATGGTCAAAGCACAACAAACTTCTCAGCAGACAGTACAGTCAGGACTACAGCCCTGAGTATAGCTAAATACAGTTTAGGTCAAAAGTAACTGCCTAAAGGACTCTAAGATCATTTCTGACCATCAAAAATAATTTTTAGGTTCATGAAGTCACAGATCCTGGGTCCCTTTGATGAGAATTTATGTCTATTTTATCTTTTAACCTACACAGAAAACCATAAAAGATTTTCCCCACCAGAATATATTTCCATAATGGCAAAGAGAGCAGTGGCTCTTGCTTCAGAGTTGATTTCCAGGCTCCAGTTCACATTTGGCACTCTTTGGTGCTCCACAAATAAATAGTTCTGGCCAGCATGGTGGCGCATGCCTTAAATCCCAGGACTCAGGGCAGATGCAGGAGGATCTCAGTGAGTTCAAGGCCAGCCTGATATAGAGTTCCAAGCCAGTAGTGTGTGTATGTGCATGTGTGCATACACATGTATAGTCATACATAGTGAGATCCTGCCTTATAAATCAGTAATAGTCCTATCACCACACAAGAACATGCTTTTTAGTCCTCAGTCTTCACATTAGGACACAGACACAGACAAGGAACACGAGGCTCACAGGATGCTGAGACACCTGGTGTAAGCTGCAGGCGCCCATGCTCTGCTGCTCTCCATTTCCAACTGTGTCACAGGTTCTAAACCTTTTCCCACCCCCAGAACAGAAAACACAAACTACAGGAACAATTCTTCAGGTACAAGCATTCCACTGAGGACCTACAAATCCTTCCACCCATCCTCCCATATTCACCCGCTCCCTACCTCCAAACCTCAGACACTGTAGGAACCCAGAAAGTCCTCTCGCTATCTACTAAAACTCTGAGACCTTGTACTCCCCTTGTCTTCCACCTTTTCCCTTCTCAGTCTCTCACACCTATCGGCCTTCCCAATGCCCCTTACTTAAGGCACCACTGGCCAGAACTCTCATTCCTGCATGATCCCCTTCCCCTCCTCCCCTCATCCTGTCACATTCCCTCCCTCTCCTCTCCAAAGCCCAACACCACACTCTACCACAGGAACGCAGCGCACCTACTGTCCCGAATGTTGCTCAAGGCCCCCTAACTACCTTACTGCCTGTGCTCCCACTAGCTCTTCACAGGGCAACGCCTCTCAGCCATCAGCCTTGCCTACACTGGCTTTTCCTTGAATGCACATCTATGGAAAGCAGTTAGATCCCCTTCACCTTTGCACTAACAGCAACCACCACTCACACCTCACACAGAGAACATGCAGACATTTCCTCAACTGAAGAGAAGTCCCTTTTCCAGACGTTTACAATTTATCAAAACATCAGTTATTCAACAGGATAAAGGAAAACCAGAAAATTATCTTTCTTTAACTATACATCTAACAAAGAGTGAATACTTTGTCATTTAAAAGCATAGGCCTTAGCTTTTAATTCCAGGAGGCAGAGGCAGAAGGAAGTAGATTTCTGTGAGTTCAAGGCCAGCCTGGTCTACAGTTTGTTCCAGGACAGTCAGGGCTACACAGAGAAACCTTGTCATGAAAAACCAAAAAAGGGAAGGGAGGAAGGGAGGAAGGGAGGAAGGGAGGAAGGGAGGAGGGAGGAAGGGAGGGAGGGAGGAAGGAAGGAAGGGAGGAAGGGAGAGAGACAGAGAAAGGAAGAAAGAAAACGAAAGAAAGAAAGAGAGAGAGATTGATTGATTGATTGATTGATTGATTCAAACCAACTGTCAAATATTTAAAACTTTAAGTACCTGTCCTGGTTAAAAATTGGGAAAATGGCCAGCATGCTTTTAATTCCAGCACTTGGGAGGCAGAAGCAGGCAGATCTCTGCGAGTTCAAGGCCAGCCTGTTCTATAGAGGAAGTTCTAGGACAGCTAGGGCTACACAAAGTAATCTTGTCTCAAAAAAACGAAAGGTAAAAAAACAAATTCAAAACAAAAAGAAGCATTAGAGAAATGTACTCTCGAGGCAGTGATTGCCAACACATAAAACGGTAGCATATTTTAGAAGACAACTCGGCAAGATACATTCAAATATGCTTATAGCTGGCACGTAGCTTTCCTCATAAATGGCATCCTACAGCAAATGTTCAGAACACAATTATATGTACCAGTAAGTGTACTAGAGCAGCATTGTTTAAAACAGTAAAGTATGAAAACAATTTTAATGTCCCTTCATGACAGCTAAATAAACCAAAGAACACATAAAACGAAATAGTTCCCAATCAAAAAACCAAAAACAAACAAACAAAATTAAACAAAATTAAGACCTCACAAGGAAGGGCTAGGGATGTCTCTCAATTGGTAGAGTACCTGCCTATAACTCATGAATCCCGCCCGGGTGTGAAGCCGAGTATGGTATAAGATGGACATGGAGACACATATCCATAACAACATTCCAGAGGTTGAAACAAGAGGACAAGGAGGTCAAGAGAGCCTGGGCTACATGAGATCCTATCAAGAAAGAAATGGAAGAAACGAAAGGAGAGAGGGGAAGAGGCCAGGAAGACAGCTCCATGCTTAATAGCTCATGCTGCTCTTCCAGAGGAGCCCAGGTCAGTTCCCAGCTCCTAAGTGGGGGCTCCTAACTGCCCGTATGCTCTAGGGAATCCTACAGCCTCCTCTGGCACCCAAGAGCACTTACACACATGTGGCATACATTCATTCAGACACACATATACATAGTCATAAATAAAAATTCAAAAACAAATCCTTTTTAAAATTTTAAAGAGTGCTGGGCATGGTGGCATGCACTTTAATCCCAAAGGCAGACAGGCAGACTTCTGTAAATTCAAGGCCAGCTTGGTCTACAAAGCAAGTTCCAGGTCAGCCAGATAGAAAGTGAGACCTTGTCATCAAAACAAACAAAAACAATCTAGAAAAGAAAAATCCATACACAGAAGTCAGGTAAGGTAGCTCATTCCTGTAACTTTAGCGACTAAAATGAGGCAGGAGGATGGCTAGGAGTCTGAAGCCAGTGTGAGTTACATAGTGAATTCCATACCAGTCAGGACTACAGAAAGAGTAGTAACCAAAATAAATACATAAAGCCAGGCCAGGGCCAGGCGATGGTGGTGCACGCCTCTAATCCCAGCACTCGAGGCAGAGGCAGGAGGATGTCTGTGAGTTCAAGGCCAGCCTGGTCTACAAGAACTAGTTCCAGGACAGGCTTCAAAGCTACAGAGAACCCCTGCCTCGAAAAACAAAAATAGTCAGGCCCGGTGATACAGGCCTTTAATCCCAGCTACTCCAAAGACTAATGCAAGAAGAACTGAGCTCAAGGCCTGCCTGGGACAGAGTGAATCCAAGGGCACAGCATGCGCAGCAAGGCACCACTGAGTCCCTACCTCAGAGTAAGCTAACAGACAGGCTGACAAGCACTGGCCAGTAACAGGTGATGCCCTAGGTTCAGTGTTCAGTCACACACTCAAGCACATACACAACTGAGAGAGAGAGAGAGAGAGAGAGAGAACGTTTTTCTTTCTTTTTTTTGAGACAGGCTTTCTCTGTGTAATCCTGTACGTCCTGGAACTCCCTCTATACCAGGCTGGCCTGGAATTCAGAGATCCACCTGGCTCTGCCTCCCAAGTGCTGGGATTAAAGTCATGTGCCACCACCATCTGGCTTGTCTTTGATTTTAAATGCATAGACACTACATACATGCACAAACATATACACAACTATGCACTTTACAAACAAGGCTATGGGATTTGCCAAGTAGGCCAAATACCCTGGGTCTGATCCCCACTGTCACCAAAGAAGGGAGGGAAATGAGAAAGGGAGAGGGTTGTATCTAGCACAGTTCTGCAGCATAGTACATATCAGACATGACTACACATGACTACACATGACTACACAGAGCACGTACAGCAGAGAAACCTGTGCGTAGTTACTAGAAGCCATGAGAATGTGGTAATGTGACAATACTCCACAGAACTGCCTACATGATCACAACCGCACATTGCATGCTTGCTATGTATGCTCACACACACAGTGTGGGAAAGTCACTAAGAAGAAAGGGATACTCTGGTAGTTAAGCCCAGAAGGTCCCAGGAATATTGCCATATCTAGTGACTAGAAGACACCAACCTTAACCCCCAGAGAAGTTGCTCCTAAACCTGCCCACGACAATCCCACCAAGTGAGAGCTGCCATCTTTCTTCAGGAAAAGGTATAGATGACAAACTCTTCCCTCCCCATCCCAAAAGGCTCTTAAGTAGTGCAGGTGACCTCTAACTTTTAACCCCGCCCACCAGAGCCCAGCTACGAACCATACCTTGTAAAAGCCTCAAATTTTAACCTTTAACTATCCTCTGACTAGCTTGGACTATTTTCCTATTGGGCTAAAAGGAAACTTATTGTACGCAAAGCAGCGTCTGAGATGGATACACCTTAAACCCTGGTCCTCTAGCCTGGCAATTCCGTACACAAAGAACAACTGAGCAGCAGGAGAAGTCCAGCTAGCGCAGCCCGTCCTAGAACAACTCAGCTTCTTTGCACCCCTCTGTAAGGTGGGGTTAATGAACCCTCTGAGCTCCTCAGACAACTATGATGCATCAGGATGACCTGGATCCTTATGAAGGAAGCTCATTCTGGAGGTCACCCCAAAACTACACACAAATATCTAAGCTTGGGAATCTCCAGAAGAGAGCACTACCAAGGGCCCAAGTCCCCACTAGACACACTGACAGCGGAAAGGCCAGCTCTTCCTTTTCCTCACAGAAGGGGCTCCAAGCGGGAGGCATCAGTAGTGAACGGAGCCCAAGTCACTGCTCCCATCCTCACAACACCACCGACTCTCGGACACCTGAGCCTGACAAGACCCACGTGCTGATCTAGTGAGATCTGCTGTGGTCACAGGCAGGACCACACACACAGTGTGGTCCAGAGCAGACTAAAGGTAGGATCCAAAAGTTTAGATTCTGTTATTTACGTGATATAATCACAACTATAAAGAATGTGTTTCTAGCAGAAGACAGTGTCAGTAAACGCTATCAGGCCTAAATACCATCACTACAAAAGTGCACATATCCCTCTGAGCAGACTACAGATGGACATATTACAGAACCAACAACCTATCTGAATTGGCAAACTATAGCGCAAAAGCTTGATGACCAGTAACTGAACAGTGACTGTTCAATGAACTGCCTTATTTCCAGAGGTTTCTTCCAAAATACTTGGAAATGAACAAGTAATTTTCCTTCATTCTGACAATCTACAGTAGAAGCAAATTCTTAGCCAAATAAACAGCCACCCTACCAAAGACCACAAATCCCAGCCTCCTGTGCAGCTAAGGCCACATGACTAAATTTGACCAATAGCACATGAAAAGATGACACACTGTTGTCCAAAGGACCTTACCATCTAATGGAGAGGAAGAGACAGACATGCAATGAAGAAGTATATATAAATCACCGATGACTCACTATACAGCTATCAGCAATAAAGGTTGTGAAAGTAGAAAGTCCTGCTTGGCTTGGTAGGGAGGGAAGGGGCTGTAGAACGGGGCTTGCCTAGTGTGTGTAAAGTTCCAGGTTTAATTCTTGCCCCACCACCACCACTAGTAGTGCAGAGAAAGAAAATATGTGTTTAGAAGGAGCCAAGGAAGGAAGAGAAGTGGTCACTGGGCCATGTGCACAAGAACCTAACAACTGACAACCTGTCACAGGAGAGCAAATGACCCTGAGACCTAGGGCCTGAAGTCACTTCCTGAAAGGGATGGTTGCTACAGGGACTGTCCTGACTGCAGAGGGACTGTCCTGCCTGCAGGGAGTCTTTGTTCCTATCTCAAAGGTAGGTGATCACTCTAGAGCGCCACACAGCCTCAATTACTACCCCTAACCAAGTACCAAGCAGATCTGGGAGAGACGCCACGGTCTCAACACCCTTCCACCCAAACGTGGGCTGCCAGACAGTAAACCTCAACCACAAATCCCATTAATACCCCTAAATAAAAAACCCAGTTCATCATTGGAATTGTGTTGTTTTTTAATTAAAAAATAGGGAAGGAACAAAAAAGGGTTTATTTGATGATGGGGATGCTATTCAGAGTTGATGCCTTCTGCAAGCTGCTTCACCCCATGTCAGACCTCACAGGAGGCTCCAAAACGCACAGCATTTCAGTGATGAAATTCCAACTTCAGGTGAGAACATGACTCGTTCTTAAGATGACTACTGTATTACAAATGCACATGCCCCTTCATCAAAAAGTATTTATCTTTTCAAAATTTAGCTTGTTAACAATAATAATACTATATAAACTTTCAAAAACTCACTGACAAAAGAGGCATCTATGAAGAACTGCCAAAACCCAATGTGGTTCTTCGTCAACGAAAAGTGTCTTGGTGGCACCAAAGCAGTTAAGATGTTCAATGTAAGGTTTCATTCTCAATCAAGAAAGAACTATAACTCCTTGGAGGATTCTCAAGGAACAATTTCAAAGCCAAAATATAACTTTAAAAAGCATAGCTGTTTTATATAAATACAATGTATTACCATCATTGTTTTTAATATACCAAAATAAAACCAAAATTTAAAAATGAGACTTGTCTACATTATCTAATATAAACGTTCGTTTTAGTCATGTGAAACCTGCCTTCAACTCTCACACACCCAACAACAGACTTTACACTCTAGCCTAACACTACAGAGTTGACATGAGACAAGATTTCAAGATTCCTTCATTTAGGGACAACAAAGGAGAAACTTTAGGTAACTTGAAATAATGATTTTTTTCAAGTAATTAAACACCAATTTTAATCCCTATATTTTGTAATCCCAAATTGTGCAAGCATTGGGTTATGAATTACCACAGGCTGTGTAGCCATCAAATACTACCAAGAGGCCAGGCCAACACAGGGTCCCTCCCAGTCTCCTGAAGGCACACCCACTGCACACACTACTATCCTGGTAATGCAACTTGCTGTGACAGGTAAAGCATGCTGTCAAGCTTCAGGTGACCCTGACTGATATTTCCAAGCAAGAGTTTTGCTTCTGAAATGAAAATAGACAAGTACAAATGGGGAAAACAGACAAGTACTCAAAGGCAAGTAGACATCTAGGGCCAAGTTACTGCTTAGGAATACCACAAAATTATCAGGACTAATAAGGGCAAGCGCAGAGCCAAGCTCTCGCCAGAGACTTTCTGGAAGCTCCCGGTGGTTGCTGGTTTGGAGGTCAAGCTCTCTCTCAAGAGGTGGGGGGACGTTGCTGGGAGGAGGGGCACTGACTGCAGGTACAAAGTAAGAGCTCTCTGAGACAGGAGGAACATGACAAATTCACACACATCTGATCACGAGCACCAAGAAAGCCACAAATGAAGCCGCCTTCTGAGTCTTGCCATGCAGCACGAAACAGTTATCCAAAGTCCCACCCAGGCTGTCTTCCTGCAATAGGCTAGGCCCTGTAACATCTCCATGTCATTTACATTCTGTGCCATTAAAAAGAACAGGTTTAAAGTAACACGCATGATGGAGTTCACAGCATGTCACATCTGTAACAAGGTGTCTTTACTTTCCCAGCACTACACAGACTCAGCTCCTCGAATACATTGTTGCACTTGCCACTCTTCACCCCCATCTCTAGGTCACAGATACAGGAAGCCATAAGTAAAAGTAGGGACAGAGCAAGGGAGATTTTCTAGCCAAGGGTCTTTTGACTATCCATGTTATCTTGACTATTCTCAATCCAGAGAACACAGTAAAGGTTAAGGTTAAATTTTTAATAGGTCACACACCAAAATGTCTTCAGAAAGCTCTCACTGGATCACTTAGTTAATTTCTTACCCTTACTAATAATTACCATTCACTCAATGCTATTCCTTGAAAGATACCAATCTCTTCACCATCCACCAGGCGCAAGAAATGGGTGTCCTTACAGACAGAATAATTTCTGAGCTTATCTGTCTCTGAGGTAACTATGAACCTTCTGTAGCCATTTTTACAAGAGAACTTGGTGTAGATGCTGACAAGAGTCTTTTAACTTTTTGGCAAGGTCTGAAGTCTAACTCTGTTTGGACAGCTCCCATGGACACCAGGGCCATGCCAAAGCAAAGGCTCCGAAGGCCAGGGTTCCTTAAGACATGGACCCTGAAAATTCAGTCACTAGAACCAAATAAACTTCCCTAACCACTACTCCTCTGAACTCTTAACCAGTGAAATCTGAGTTCCTGTCTCCTATGTACAGCCTATCTGGAAATGCAATTCTTTAAGAATGATTAAAAAGAGAAATTTAAGAAAGAAAAAGTAAAGTAATTCCACTACATTACTGACAATCTCAAATCAAAGTACCTAACAGTTATTTAGTATGCAAAGCCCAAAAGGATCAAAATAGAAATCAAAGTATTTAAAGAAAGACAAAATAACTTTACAACAAACTTTATGACTTAACAACATACAAAAATAGAACTCTATGCTATAATTACAATTCAATGTGAAAAACAAAATGCACCAGTGTTTTTCAATTCTTCCACCCAAAAACTGACTAGTTTGCTTGGGGGGGGACAGGTTTCATTAAGAGTGCTCTCTCTGACTGCCCTTCTGCAACCCTAAATTAACTCCACCAAAACCTGTACCCAGTCTGTAGGTTAGAGCCCTGAGTCATCACACAGTACCTAAGAAGTCACAGGCTGGGGATCAGAAGCCCAGGCTGACAACTGACATCTGCCTACCAGAGACCTGACTGTGTGACCTTGGACTAGTCACTGCCCTCCCCTAGGCTCAGTCTGCTCATCTGTAAAATGGGTAACATTTCCTACTGGTAGGTTAAGCGAGGGAATACATAAAACTAGTTAAGAAGGCCTGGCACTAATCTTTGAGTGTGCAAACACTGTTACAAGGTACATTTTCTGGCGATTTGGCAGAACTCAAGAAGCAAACGATGCTGCACCTCGATGACAGGATTCTTAGAATCTAGGGCTGGGCAAAAGACAGACAGGTCGTCGGAGTCACTGACTCACGAAATGCTGCCGTTTTTTAACTATTTCGGGGTAGGGAGGGGCCTCTGGCTAAGAGCTGATATTCAGCCGCTCTGATGCCTCTGGGGCTTGAGTGGGTCTGTGCCTATAAATAGCCCGGTGAAGTTTTGTTGCGATACACTGGTATCCATTCTGATTCGTGTCTCCTCCCGCACCTAAGCAGGTCACCCCGGGCCCTCCGGTGGCCAGGATGGCCCGC
>LOJH01057886.1:947-11487 GCA_001685095.1 Ellobius talpinus | reverse complement strand
ATAGACCAGGCTGGCCTCAAACTCACAGAGATCTGCCTGCCTCTGCTTCCCGAGAGCTGAGATTAAAGGCGTGCACCACCCCTACTGAGCTTTTTATTCCATCTTTATTTATTTTATGTATATGTGTGTGGACATGCACGTGACGTGGCATATGTGTGGAGGTGGAGAGTGACTTTCAGAAGTCAGTCCTTCCCTTCTGCTGTGCAGGTCCCAGAGATGAAACTCAGGTTGTCAAGCTTGGCATCCGCTGTCTTTATTCACTTAGTTATCTTTCTTCCTTTGGGGGAGTGGTTTGAGACAGGGTTTCTCTGTGTAGCCCTGGCTGTCCTGGAACTCACTTTGTAGACCAGGCTGGCCTCATACTCACAAATACCTGCCTGCTTCTGCCTCCCGAGTAAACGCTGTCTTTCTTAACTCGTTTTCCTCAACCATCCTTACCTTACCTACCTAAACGTCCACCACATGAGCTGAAGCAATCTTTACAAAGATGCTCCTAGGGGGCTAAAGTAGCTCGGGAGTAGAGCACTCCCTGGTTACTCTGTTCCCAGCATTCTCATGGTGGTTCACAACCATCTCTGTAACTTCAGATCCAGGAGATTCGATTTCTTCTTCTTTCCTCCAAAGCCACCACCAAGCATGCACGCAGTGCATAGACATACATGCAGGCAAAATGCACACAAAATAAAACATAGATAAAACTTAAAGGGGGAAGTTTTTTTTCTGGAAGAAATTGTGTGATCTTTTGTAATGGTTCCATAAATAGATTCGTTATTCCTCTCCAGGTAGCCTTTTGTCTACAGGAACTGGCCTCACTGTGGGGAAGAGCCACACCTCTGGACTTGAACCTCTGAGGGAAAGCAAAAGGGATCCAGGGAGGAGAGGATGTGGAAAGGGAAGAGGGAGGGAAAAGAGACGATCTAGAAGAGAGCAGGGCGTAGCAGAGGAAGGGAGAGGGTGAGGTAGGGGGAGGAGAAAGAAAATGTCTTAATCCTTCCCTCTCTCAGAGGAAAACAAATTCTCTTGGTGGGAAGTGCAGAGTGACTTAAATGCCAAAGATAAAAGGCAGTGGCCTGGCTGTGACAGTAATACTAGGGTCTTGAGAGGATTCTTCACAGTGAGTGTCCTATCCTCAGTCCCCACCATTCACCTCTCCTGGGCACAGCGCATTTGCCCTAACCTCCCCCCCCCAGCCTCTGCCATCTGAATGGCAAGCGCCTCCATCAGTCTCAGTGAGGACCCCCAGAGTTCTGCTAGTCGCTGGCCTAGGTACGTTTTGTAACGAGCAGAATGTTCTCAACAGCTTGGGGCGCAGAGGAACACAGCTTCCCCATTCCATTTCCAATTTACAGTATAAAAGTAAAAAAAGTACACCAATTAAATTCTTGGGAGGAGGAGGAGCGGGGGCGGGATGAGCGGGAGGCCGCGGTGATCCTGTTGCCCAGCAACAGCAGCCCAAACCAAACATCCAGCAAACCCCAAGGAGCCGCCTCCAGCAGCAGGAGGAGTGCACGACACCAAGTCACCGCTCAAGACGCCGAGGCGGCGGACAGATAGATACATTCCAGGATGGATGATCTGGGTCCACATCCCCGCCTTCCTTCCTGGCACATTTCATTCAGTCAACAATTTTCCAACGTAGGCCTGGTGACCGTGAAAAGCGAGCTAGCCCTTTTCTTCTTAGTTAGTCAGAATTTCTTTCCGACAGAAGCAAAAGGCTCAGTTCCAGGTTTCAAGCCCAATAGGGACATTGCCAATCAGAGCCAGGCAAGGCTAGCCTGGAGTGTGTGCGAGTTTGCTAGGCGGCAGGTGGCCACAGAGTGGGCGGAAGCTTCCATGGAAAGGGAACAGTGCCCTCTGCTGGCGGTGCGCCGCAGGATCAATGCATCAGGTTTCAGGTACCCCCAAAATCTTGAGGTCTGGGATGCAGAAACAGAACCTCTGTCTTGAACTTTTGTGTGCCCTCAGAAGAAAACATCGATTGGACAGGAGAAAAACCGAGGCGAGAAGGAGACAAGACCAGGCTAGACACAAGGATAAGGGCTGGAGCTGTGGTTCTATGGGGGAGAGGGGGATGCTGTAGCTAACTAGAAGGGTGGAGCACAGAAATCTTGTTATTCCCCCTTGGAAAAATCCAGCACAGCACCAAGGTTCACTTAGCCAGAAGATGGCAGTTGTCTCTATCCACACCCCTAAGCTCGAAGTGCTTTGAAATACACAACTTTCCATTGACTTAGTGGACAGTGTCAGGTGTGGGTCTAATAACATCATAAGGGAAGCATGCAATGGGCACTGTGTAGGGCAATAGGCAGAAATTAGTAGCTTCCAAGAGAGCTGGCTCTGCTATGGCCTTGGAGTCCAGGCCCGCCCACAGGGTTCAAAGCAACACGGCAAAGCACAATGTTAGAAGTCACAATGGCCTCATATCCCCATATGTTTTTTTTACAAAATGACACAATGTGAACATTGTTCTGTGCTCAATAGCCTGACTGTTGCAACTAACGTTTTTAGTATGAATACGATCATTTAAAATTCCCAGCCAGCTGCACTGAGTGACAGAACGCATCAGAAAACAAGCCCAGAAGCAGATTTCTCACTTTGGGGTCAGTGGTATTAAATACACACACACACACACACACACACACACACACACACACACACACACGTCTTTTAATGGGTCTAACTTCCAAAATACCCTGAGCTTTTGCGAGCAAATATTCTTATCCCTGGTGTTTACAGCTTCAACACTCAAGCTGGTCTCATGTTCATCTGCAGAACTGGTTTTGGCACTCAGGGCTCCTGCACAAATGGAGAGGGATTTGTCCTGTGTTTTGAGCAATCACACACCACCCAAGGTCAGCCTTTCCCCAATACAGTACAAGCCCTGGCTACCTTTCTGGGCCTCCAGGTCTCACACCCACTATTTCTGGGTACCCTCTTCTTCATCTTCAGCTCCTGTCCTCTGCTCTCTTCTGGTCTGGCTGATCCAGAGCTGGTCTCAGACCAAAAGCTGGATAAAGGTCAGTTTTGTTCGTGTTTTGAGATGTGTTCGAAGCTCTCTATATGTTGCTAGGTCAGTCTATGACTCAACGCTCTTAAGAAAAACCTCCCACCTTGGCTTGGCAGGTGCTGTGATGAGAGACTCTAAACTCAGTGGACTTTCTTACTATTTTTGGAGGGGGGTGTAGTTGGTTGATGATGGTTGGGAAAAGACCATGTTTGAGTACGTATGAACACCGTGGCACTCGTGTTGGGTCAAAGTCCCTTCTGTGGAATCTGGAGTTTGAACTCAGGTTATCAGGTTTGTACAGAAAGCCCCTTTACCGCCCGAGTCGTCTCACTGGCCCAAGACCTAAGCTTTTGTGGTAGCGATTCGGTTACCCGGGTAGGTAGCAATTGCTGGTGGTCAGTGGCATGCCCCTCAGCTGGGTCAGACTGATATTCCACCAAGGCCCTCTTCAACTCTGGTGAGCCAGGACTGCTACAGTTTGTCAACAAGCCCCTTCCCTTTTACCCCCGCAACCTGTGCAGACAACACAGGCCTATAGGTGTAGTTTTGGATGTCAGCTTCAAAATAAACACACAGAGACTTAATATTAATTATAAATGCTTGGCCAATAGCTCAGGCTTGTTCCTAGCTAACTCTTACATTTTATTTTCTTATTTCGTTTGTTTGCTTTGTTATTTTTCGAGACAGGGTTTCTCCATGTAACAATCCTGACTGTCCTGGAATCCACTCTAGACTAGGCTGGCCTTGAACTGACAGAGAGACCCTTTTACCTCTGCCTCCCAAGTGCTGGGGTTAAAGGCATGTGACACCACCACTCTGCTAGATTTTACATATTAAATTAACCCTCAATTCTTATCTACACTCCCACCGTGTGACTCGATACCTTTGCTCAGTACAAGTTCATCTCCTCCTCTCCTTGTCTTCTCCTGATTCTGAGACTCCTCCTCTTCTCTGTGCCCTCTTTTTTCTCTAAGTCCTGCCTAACTTCTACCTGTCCAGCTATTGCCCAGTCAGCATCTTTACTAACCTAATCACCGTGACGCACACTCATACAGTGTAGAGGAATGTCCCATACATGCCTCTCTAAGAAAATTTATTAGAAAATAAGCCACAATACTGTTTGCGTCTTAAGCTGCAGTGTTCTGTCTTGACTCCTCTGCCTCCCACCAGCTCTGACAGAGGGACTCGCCACCGCAAGAGGCGGGTGTGGGCCTTGTGCTCTTTTGTCCACACTATACCAAGATTTGAACCTAAGGTCTCACGCATGTCGAGCAAGCACTCTGCAACCAACTCTATCTGCAGTCTTCTCTTTAAATTATTTTAGAATTTTATTTATTTATTGTGGGGGTGTTTTGCTTGCATGTATGTCTGTGCACCAACTGTGTGCAGGTCAGAGGGTGTCAGATCCCCTGGAGCCAGAGTCACAGGTGGGTGTGAGCCATACAATATGGATATTGGAGAGCAAACACAGGTCCTCTGGAAGAACAGCGAGTGGTTTTAACTGCTGAGCCATCTCTCCAGCCCTCCTTTTACATTTTATTATGAGGCAGAGTCTTCTAAGTTGCCCAGACTGGCTTCTAGTTCCATCTGTAGCCCAGATAGGCCTCGAACTTGAAATCTCCCTGACTCAGCCTCCCATATACTAGGATTACAGAAACATTACCACCAGGCCAGGTTTGAGTACTGCAGTTTTTTGGTTTGTTTGTTTGACTGGGGCGGTGGGGGTGCTTTGTTTTTCGAGACAGGATTTCCTTTTGTAACAGCCCTGGCTGTCCTGGAGCTCACTCTGTAGACCAGGATGGCCTTGAACTCACAGGGATCAGCCTGCCTCTGCCTCTGGAGTGCTGGGATTAAGGGTGTGTGCCACCACCGCCCTGCTGAATACTGCAGTTTGTAAAATCCATACATTAATTACCAAACAATCACAAGCTTGAGTAAGCCCCCCCCCCCGAACCCTGTGGGAAGATGTATCCTGGGAAGGCCTAGTCTGAGGCCTCTTTAATCCCTCAAGGGAAAGCTCTCTCGATATAAAGCATGGCCCCAGTGGAGGGTGAGACTGAACAATACCCTCACCTCCACCACCTGTAACTAGATAGGGGTAGCAGGAAAAAGTGGCTTATTCAGAGGACGGATTCCTGGGGCCCAGGACAGTCTGGGAGAAAGGGGGTGATAACTGAAGTCGTTCCAGATGGTGTCCAGCTGTTCCTTAAGGAACCGGATTCGATCATCCAGGCTGCGCTGCTGGGATAGGATCCGGGCCTTGGCGGCCAGCAGCACACAATAGGAGTGCAGATGCTCTGCGGGCAGCTCTCGCTCCAACACCTGTCGGAGGGCTTGCTCCCGCCGCGCCACGTGCTCTTTCAGCTCCTTAGCGTCCTCCTGCTGTCGCTGTAGAAGCCGTAGTCGCTGCAGCAGCGAGGCCTGGAACCACCGGGAGAGGGCGCAGTGAGCACCGCTGCTCCGGGGATTGTCTGGGCTGTAGACCGCAGGCCCTCCTAGCCCAGCTCCTTCCCCCAGCCTCAGCCTCTTTTACCCTCTCATCAGGATCGCTGTCTGAGCCCACCCTGGCCAAGGCGAGGTTCACACGGACCAGGCGGCTGCCCAGCAGCAGCAGAAGACCAAGCACGCGCTCTAGATCAGTCATGAACTGACGGAATCGCTCCAGCTCCCGGGGTGTACAGGCTTGGCTCACTGCAGCCTCCAGGTCTTCGTGACACTGGGTCCAGTCTGCAGCCTTACCCCGCAGTCTCTCCTGCTCAGCGTGAAGATCCTGGAGCATCTTCTGGAGAAGGTGGGCTAGCTCCACCTGGAGGGAGGGCCTAGGTATTCAAGAACTGGGCCAAACCCACGAGTTTTCCCAGACACTAAGCTCCCCCACCACCCCAGCTTTCCCCACCACTCCCGACTCACTTTCTTGACCTGAATGCTGTTTGGTTTTGGGAGTTCCTGGTCATTTGACTGGTCAGGCACAGGGTGAGGGATAGAGTTTTCCGACCTTGATGCTTCCTGGGCAGTCGGCAGTTCCTGGGTAAAAGGGCTTCCGCACGACCTGAGGACAAAGCCAGAGTTCTCTGAGATTTTCTTCCCTAGTCTGCAGACTCAGAATCAGGAGTCCCTAGAGCCTGCCTGTCGCTCACCCTGCTTCCGAAGCTCCCGCGGTCTCCTCTCCTGCATCCTCACAGGCTGGCCTCATCACAGCCAAGACCTCGGCGGCAGGAAAGAGTCCATCCAGCAGACCCAGAGGAGGCTCTGGACCGGGCTGGGCAGCAAAAGTGTCACTCAAAGAAGGATCCAGTCTGGCTAGCTGCTGAACCAGCTCCTCAAAATGCCGACTAGGCCAGGTCGGCTTAGGATCAGGCTGGCCCCAGGTCAGGGAAGTGTGGTGAGGGGAGCCTGGGGTCTCAGAGCCCAAAGGTAGCAGGTAATCGACGGAGGGACACTTGAGGGTATTGTTTTCTGTAGCTGTAGAGGGACCAGTGTCAAGCAGTCCAGTAGTGTCAAAGGTTGGGACGTCATCATTTGTAGTCCCAGGAGGGCTATGGCTTGTGGGTCTGGAGGAACCCTCAGAACCGTTCAGGTCTTGCCAATTGTCTCCTGCTCCTGTGATCCCTGGGCCCTTGTGGAAAGAGCTCTTTGCAGAGGCTGTAATCTGGCCAGCTTTTTTGATTAAGTCATTTTCAGACCGCTGGTCAGAGGCGTGGAGATCCCTAGAAGTGAAAGAGCTACTGAATCAGAAAAGGAAGGCTCTGGCCCAGCTGACTTCTCAAGGACGGCCTGCCCCCATCCCCAGCACCTGAACATTACCAGAGAGAGTTCTCCGCCCTCTAGCATTTTCTAGATGTTTCTGTGTGAGAAGAGTGTCTCCCTGTGCTTGGGGATTCACCTGGTTGTGAGCCCCTGAGGGGCATGAGACTCTTGAGGTGGTGGTGTCTCAGCTTCTTCCAAGAACACATCGTCTTCCGGGAGGGAGGGGTACGGAGTAGACACGGTGATGGTCTCAGGGACCCCCTGACTAGAGGCAGCTGGGCTGCTCTGGAGGACCTCTGCAGGACACACCACTGCCACCTCCTTCTGAGTCAAGAACCTAGAGGCAGGGACCCTACAATGACTGAAAGAGAGGCCTTCCCAGTGCACCATAGAAACAGTAGCACATACAGTTTGCAAAAGACAGGAGTCTCGAACTGAGGGAGGTAGACTTTCTCATAATGACCAATCTGTTGTCAGCTTGACTGGATTTGGAATCTCCTAGGAGACACACCTGTCGCTGACCATGAGGGGGTTTCCAGAGAGGTGTCACTGAGGAGAGAAGACCCGCCCCGAATGTGGGCAGTGCCATCCCATGGGCTGGGGTACTAGACTGAACAATAAATTGGGAAAGGAGAAAGAGAGCTGAGCATCAGCAGGAATCTGTTTTCTGAGAAGCCTCGCGCTCCCTGAATTCATGCCTTCCCCTCCATGATGGACTCTACTCTCTTCAACCCTGAGCCAAAATAAGTATTTCTTCTCTAAGTCCCCTTCGTTAGGAATTTGGTCACGACAATAGGAAAAGTAATAAATACAGGACCCGTGATTCCTTTTTAAAGCAAGAGCTGTGAAAGCTGACTCCAGACAACTCTGTCCCCAGAGAGTCCCATGTCTCTCACCTGGAAAACTTGATCTGAAGTAAAGGTCTGGGGGTTTCCGTCCTTTGAGGAACAGCCTAGAAAAGAGAACAGTGGCTTGAAATAGAGCTGTCTCCCAGATGCCGCCCTCCCCACCAGCCTTTAGCTTCCATACCTGGACAGGGGCCAGAGTCCTTTCTGAACCCGTGCGGCGACCCATGACCTCGCCTGATACGCTCTGACTGCGACCCGCAGGCCTACAGGCACTGCGAAGATTCACTGACGGCGAGTCCAGCTCCACTGAGCTTAGGGACTGAGTCTCCTGCAGCAGCCTTTTGGACTTAGCGTGCGCCCCACGCTGCAACTCCTGGGTGGAACAAGCCTCTCTCAAGCCCTCACCCGCGGGTCCGCCGCTCCAACCCACGCGATGCAGTTTGCCTGGCTCTGAGAAACAGCACATCCGCTGCTGGCTGGCCAGACGCCCCCGGCCAGGAACACCCAGCGCTCGGACAGCGGTGCGCGCCGGCTCCGCTTTTCCTGCCTCGTGGCTGCTAGAGGCAGAGCGCGCGTGCACCGTGGGTGGCCGCGTGGTGATCGCGGGCCGCAGACGCCCGGGTAGGCTCATGCGGAGCTCCTTTCGCTGGAAGGACGTCTCCCGCAGCACTCGTCGCTGCGCACCCTGCAGCCGCTGGCGGTAGGCAGCTCGTGAGGCTGGGGGGCTGGGCGGCTCAGCGGTGAGTGCACCAGCCTCAGCCTCGGCTGCCAAGGCATACAGCAGCGGGGTGTCCTGTCTGCTCAGGGATCCCGGGCTTCCTTGGACCTCTGGGGGCTGCGGATCACTGTGCCCATCGACTGGCTCGGGCCGCTGGGTATTTGGAAGGACAGCGTCACGCGGGGTAGGGGATCTGCGGCCCCAAACCACGCGCACATAGTCCCAGTCTAGGTAAGGGAGGATCTCGGTGACAGGAGATGGTGTATGCATCTCCGGACCACCAGATGCCGCGGAGAAAGAGCTGTAGGCCGAGTCGGGGCGCGTGGACAGCCGTCGCAAGTCCAGGCTTCCAGTGGCTGAGGCCGGGGAGGTGCGGCCGCTCCCAGTACCCAGGGCCTCCATGGCTGTGCAGTTGGAGACTGGCGCTGGCAGGCCTGGTTGAAAGCTTAAAAAAAAAATACATGGGTTGTTGGGTGAATGGTTCAGGTAAGAGTTAGGACAGCCTGCTGCCTCCTAAACCATAGAGAACCCAGGGCTTACATATCCACTCCCGGGTCGGTCGGTCCCTAGCTCCTATCCTTCAGTATGGTAGAGAAACTTCACAAGTTGAGATGCATGGGCAATAGGACTCATTGTAGAGGGCAATTCTAGGGGTTGAGATTCTCAGTTCTGACTCAATTGGCTCATTCCCTTGCCTCGGGGACTGGGCCTTCCCTAGTTGCACCTCTGCACTGGCACCTCTAGCAATGTTGAGAATAGGCACATGCTCAAATCCCAGTCCCGCCCAGGCTGCTTCCTGGCCATTCTGTTGGCTTCTCTGTGTGATCTTTCCCTGATAAACAATGGATCAAGAATGTTCTGAGATCACAGAGAAGCCCAAAGAAGGGGGGTGGGGCAAGGCAGGAGCAGGGGCAGCTTTACAGTCTCTGTCCACCCCCACCCACTCTGTGTCCTTTATGGTCCAGGTGTGTCATAAAAATGCTCATCTTGATCCCCATCTCCTTAAGTGCTTTTTAGAGATGAGAACCCCGCGTTCTGAGGAGGAAGTGGTTGACCCAGAGGCACACACAGGTCCTAAGTGGCAGAGCCCCTGGCTGGAATCTAGGCATGCCTCCAAGCTCACTGCAGCCAAAAAAAAATTTTCCTAGAGGCAAACCCTGCTCAAAGCCCTTGCCATGGCCCCCCTTCCCCCAACAAAGCCTAAATTCAGAGAGGGAAATAAGTCACCTTTAAGTACCATAAATTCCAGAACAATAAACAGGGTGAGTCTGCAACTCTGTCTTCCATCTAGGACCACCCAGGAGCTGACACTCACCTTCCTTATGCTTTGCCAAGAGGCCTCAACTTGAAGGTCTTGGGGTTCCTAGAGACCTCCACAGTTGTCACTCATTCCCCTACTCTGTAATTGTTTGCTATTTCCTCCTCCCATTCCCATCCCTAAGCTTCCTGAGGACAGGTCCTGCCCTTATTTGTCACCCAGTGCCTGGCACCAGCCCTGGCATGTAGTCAATGTTAAATAAATAGTTGCTGAATGGCAAGGAAAGAGTCAGAGGTGTGGGGAGTTGATGGAGGGGTGGCAGAAAAGGAAGAGGCTTCATGCTTTATGGCCCCTCTTCTCCCTTCCCTATTAGCTTTTCTGGGGAAGGCGGCAGAATGGGTGGGGAGGCCCAGGCTGCCTGGCCATAACCAGGTTACTCATGCATTATCAGGAAGAAACAGAGCCTGCAGGCAAGCAGGGCTGGCTGGAAATAGATCCCTCCCCAGTGCCGGGAGGCAGAGCAAAGGGAAGGCCTGTGTGGCTGTGCTGTGTCTGAGAGCAGCATTGAGGCTTGGGGATCTATGGGGAAGTTTGTCTTCCTTGGCCTGATTGGCTGCAGGGGGGGGTGCAGAGATTAGGGAGGTACACACCTAGCATGTGGTCCAAAAGCAGGCTCTTTTGAGCTTCCCAGATACTGGAATTCAGGGTCATCCTACACCCATCTCTCCGAGGTGCAGGCTACTTACTGTACATTGCTGGGAGTGAGTACAGGAGAGGCAGGGAAGCCTTCACTAGTGTAGGGCCAGACATTTTGATGTGGCCCAGTGAGACCTACCCACAAGTTGAGAACCACTGCCTAAGAGGAGAGTCAACTGTTTTAAAAAGGTCTACCCTGGCTGCTCAGACACCAGCTCTTCTCTCTCTCTCTCTCTCTCTCTCTCTCTCTCTCTCTCTCTCTCTCT
>LOJH01057884.1:0-11488 GCA_001685095.1 Ellobius talpinus | reverse complement strand
CTCTCTCTCTCTCTCTCTCTCTCTCTCTCTCTCTCTCTTTCTCTCTCTCTCAAATTTCTCTCAAATTCATATAATTTATCCCCCAGTGAACTGAAGATTCATTATTTAAAGGAAAAAGGCAAAACTAAACCACCTTCCAGAGATTTACTAATCTTTGAACTCCATGTGCAGTGCTCTGTTGGGAGAGTATATACAGATGTATAAATAACATTGCTGTATGCCTGTTTACTGAAGATATTTTGATGAAAGTTATGATGGTGATGGAAAGAAGAAGAATCTTAAGGGTACAGCTGTGCTTTTTTTAATGACAAATGACTTACAAACAAAAGCCATATTTGAGAAACAGAAATGATGAAAAGAGAGGTCCATTGAGCCCTTTTTACAAGTAAAGGAAAGCTCATGTTTAAGAAACAACGCAAGTTACTTTCATTTTTTCTCAGAATTTTGTGTTTTATTCTGGTATTCGTGTGTGATATAATAGACTGTCAATTCAAAGTATGGCATTCACGTGCTTATGATATGATCAACGAACAGAACACTGCTATATTTCCTCTGCTTGGATTTGTCCTTGATAGTTCCTCTGCTGTCCACACAAGCAGAAATTGAGCAGACTATTTCTAACCCAGCTTCACTGTTGTCCACTCAACTAGATTGAATAACGAAAACATTTTTGTTCTTGACTTTTCTTCAAATGGGCTGAACATCAAGTTTAGGAGAGGATTTGTGCCAGATTAAGAAACAACATATTAAACCTGCCAGGATCTTTCCAGGACACAAGGGATGGAGAAAAGTTGGAATTAGTGATTATGCTATTACATGGAAGATGCCAACAGCTGGATGAGACTTTGTTCTGGAAAGGCTGGGCAGCATTTTCTTTATTTAAATATAGACATTGAGTATATTTAGTTCCTTTCCTCAGCCCCAAAAAATGAAAGTAAAAATACTTCTAGATAAATGTATTTCTACAGCTTCAACCTCACGGGAGTGTTAGGTTTATACCCTTGCTTTGAACTGGCTAAATTTTATTTGTTGCTAAAAGTCATGCATTGCTCAGCTGCAGGATATTGAAGATGATAAAATAATCATGACAATAACAATTCTGTTTTGCTGATGTCTATTTCTGGCAAATATACAGCTGCTATATACTTGTAAAAGTTATCCACTAACAGTAATACTTTAAAATGTCTCTGATGAAGACAAAAGTATTTCTCTATAAACCAACATTGAACTACAGGGTAATGAATATGGAGAGAAGTCTACTGAGATGATGCTGTAACTAGTATAATATGCTCCCAGGAGAAAACCACCATGTGTCCTTCTAATAGGTCTCCGAAAGGCTCATTTATTTGTTTGCTTAATGCTAGAGAGTTTATGTTTTGAAAAATTAACTGTACAAAACACTTTCTGGCACTCTGAAATTAACCATAACCAGCAAGAACTTGTGTGTCAGATAGGCTTAAAGCTGCATTGCTCTGCAATAAGAGCCTCTAAGTCTTAGAGGCTAAACAAGACTTCCATGACTTGCCCACTGTAGTTGGTCTGCCTTGGGTTTTCTGTTTGGAGCCAGGCTGATGAAATCTCTGTCTGGAGAGTTTTCTAATCATAACTGTAGGAAGAAGGAAGTCTTTAAAAATCGCCTTTCAATGTATATTGCTCCCCAAATGGATATTATCTTTGTTTACATACCATTGGCAAAATAAAATGCCTGTCTTAGCCTAATTACAAGCAGCCAGGAAGTGCCATCTCACCTTGGACTTAGTTAAAGCCTTGAAATTAGTGAGCATGCACAAAATGAAATGTTCAGAACAATAGGGAAGAAAATTCAGGTACTATTTCTATTCCATCACAGTGAACAAGAAGGGAAATATGTGTGCACAACAATGGAAACATAAAAGTTAAAGGACAATTTAATGGATAATAATAAAAGGAGTTCTTATTAAATACTTTTTAATTAAATTTATTTTATATCTTGACTGCAGTTTCCTCCCCCCACATCCCATTCCCTCCCTCTTCCTCCCCTGTGTCTTCCCCCTAAATCCATTTCTTCTCTATTTCTGTTCAGAAAGGGGCAGGCCTCCCATGGGTGTCAACAAACATGGCATATAAACTTGAAGTAGTACTAGGTTCATCCCCTTGTATTAAGGCTGAGCAAGGCAACCCAGTATGAGGAATATGTTCCAAAAAGCCAGACAGGCCCTACTCCCACTGATAGAAATCCCACAAGTAGACCAAGCTACACAACTGTTATATGTATGTAGAGGGCCTAGGTCAGTCCCTTGCAGGTTCTGTAGCTGTCAGTCCAGATTCTTTGACCCTATGAGCCCAGGTTAGCTGTTTCTGTGGGTTTCCTTGTGATGACCTTGACCCCACTGGCTTATACAATCTTTCCTCCCTCTCTTCCAGAGTATTCCCAGAGCTTGGCCCAGTGCTTGACTATGGAACTCTGTCCTCTGTTTCCATCAATTACTGGATGAAGGCTCTTGATGACAACTGTGGTCACTAATCTGATTACAGGAGATGGTCAGTTTAGGCACCCTCTCAACTATTGTTAGGAGTCTTAGCTGGGGTCATCCTTGTAGATTCCTGTGAGTTTCCCTTGCACCAGGTTTCTACCCGACTCCCAAATGCCTCCTGTGTCAAGACACCTCTTTCAGTGTCCTTTCCCTCTATTCACTCCCCAACCTGATCCCTCATGTTTCTGCCCCCACCTGCTCCCAGTCCACCCAGGATTTCTCTTCTATTTGTCTTTCCCAGCAAAATCCATGCATCTCCCTTTGGCCCTCCTTTTACCAAGTCTCTCTAGGTTGTGGATTGTAGCATGGTTATCTTTTACTTTATATACCATGTTTGTCTTTCTGAGTCTGAGTTATCTCACTCAGGTGATTTTTTTATAGATCGATATCTATAAAAACTCAAGTCCAAGTGGATCAAAGACCTCGACATAAATCCAGTTACACAGAACCTGATAGAAGACAGTGTGAACTACCCTTGAAAGCTTAGCAAAGGAGACTACTTCTTGACTATAACACCAATAGCACAAACACTAAGATCAACAATTAATAGATAGGACTTCATGAAACTGAAAAGTTCCTGTAAAGGCAAAGGACACAGTCAACAGAACAAGATAGCAGCCTACAGAATGGTAAAAGGTCTTCACCAACCCACATCCGACAAAGAGCTAATCTCCAAAATATATAAAGAACTCAGGAAAATAGACATCAAAACCCAAATAATCCAAATAAAAAATAGGGTACAGATCTAAACATAGAATTCTCAACAGAAGAATCTCAAATGGCCAAGATACATTTAAAGAAATGTCCAATATTCTTAGCTGTCAGGGAAATGCAAATCAAAATGACTCTGAGATTCCATCTTATACCAATCAGAATGGTTAAGATAAAAACCACTAATGACAGCTTATGCTGGAGAGGATGTGGAGCAAAGAAAATATTTGTCCACTGCTGGTGGGATTGCAAGCTTGTACAGCCACTTTGGAAATCAATATGTCAGTTTCTCAGAAAATTGGGAATCAATCTACTTCAAGACCCAGCTATACCACTCGGGAATATACCCAAAGGATGCTCAATCATACCACAAGGGCACTTGCTCCACTATATTTGTAGCCGTGTTATTTGTAATAGTCAGAACCTGGAAACAGTGTAGATGCCCCTTGACCAAGGAATGGATAAAGAAAATGTGGTATTTACATAATGAAGTATTACTGCTGTTAAAAACAATGACATCAGGAAATTTGAAGGCAAATAAATGAATCTTATTAAATCTTTAAGCAGCAAAAGAATTTGCTTTCTCCCCTATGCCTTTCTGTTTTTCTTGGTTTTCTGTTTCTTTCTCCTGCGTAATTCTGTGTGGTCCTCTGCTTTGTGTGAGAAAATCAGGTAAGACTGTCAGTGCATATGGGGCTTTAGCTGAAGATGTTGCTATTCTAGGTATTTATATTGTCTTATTTGTGTGAGTTCATTCATTCTTCATTAGAAAGGAGTTAGTTCTGTTATGGTTGGGGGCCCTATGAAAACAAAGATGGGATCCTCAGTTCAAGTATCCTGTATATTAACAGTGTTTAGAGTCCCATTGTAGCAGTATTATTTGTAAATAGTCAGAAACTGGAAACAGCATAGATGCTTCTCAACTAAGGAATGGACAATAGTTGTACACACGTAATCCCGGCACTTAGGAGGCTGAGCCAGGTAGATCCAGAACTTGAAGAAAGTCTGGGATATAGATGTAGCAAGATTCTGTCCAGAAATAAAAGCAAATGAATGGGCACACATTACTTTCTTGTGGACCATTCCACTGCTTGGTGTAAACGATTTTTGGAATAGTTGATATAATGGATTGTTGTCGTGCTTTCCTGGACTCTCATGTCTTCTTCTCCCCTACCCCCAAGACACACTGTGGTACCCTAGTAAGGAATCATAGGAAAAGGCTGGAGGGAAGATGACAGACCTGAGTTCTGGAAGGCACAAACCCTGAATCTTAGGAAGACTAACGTTACAGTCTTCCTTTGAACAGAGGCTCCACTCATCAGCCCATAAAATTCTCTAGCAATGCATTCATCTTTTCTCACCTCCCCTGTAAACAGAAGTCAGTATACCCTTGACAGCTCTTTTGCATAAAAATCCTCTGAAACTCAAGCAAAAGATGCACTTTGGGGAATCAAAGGTTAGATAACCTTTGTGAAACAAATCCACCAATTCTGTGATATATGGGTATTTTCACAGAAATGAGGATTTGATAAGGTGCAGAAAAATCTATCAAGAGGAGGTTATTCCTAAATTACCAGCTAAGATGAGCTCAGTGTAAGAGGTTGAGTGTTGGAAGGTCTTATAGGTAACTAAAGGAAGAAATAATTACTTGGGATTTAAATCAGATCAAGCTATTTTTATATTTATTTTCATTTTCATGGAAGAATCTCATTCTTACAAAACTTTCTACTGGAGCTGGATATTGTCTTTTGAAACTGTCAGTGGAAAGGAAGGATGAGGGAGCTGAAGATGAAACAGTAACAATTATAGGCCTTTGAAAATAAGTCTCAAATTGAATGGCACTTTGAAAAGTTAAACATTGATTTTTCTTTTATGATAAAGGTCACTTCCTGTAAGGTCCTCTTCCCCTTTCCATCTGAATCATTTCTTTCTTTATTTTTTTTCTTTTTTCCCCCTTTGCCTCATGCTTTCAGCAGACCTTTTGTTCATTGTGGAAGTCTGATGAGTTTCACTGATGTTCCCCTGTGGATTGTGGGCAAGCCAAGCACCCTATCAGCACATGACGGCACTGTGAAAACTCCACCCACTTACACCAAAACGTTGCTTTTATTGTATTCCATAGGTTTATTCTTCTAGACAAGCCAAAGAATCAGTGCTTTCAGAAACCATTTTTGAGTGAATATGTAACTGTGATATTTCCTGAAATAAATAGGCTTTGATCTGGAGCTGGGCATTGTGTTTGTGCTGCCTTGAATGACTGCTGTGTTCACGTTTTGTTGAGTTGTGTGTCAATGCTATTTGCCTTAATTACTTTTAGCTTATAAGATGCTTCAGTAGCGTATACAGATTTGTTGATGATGGTACTTGAGCACGTGATGTAACTGATGCCAAGAACACAACACAGCATAAAGCCACTTCCCCTTTTGTATGCCTGATGGTTCATCGGCTAGAGCACCATTCCCCACTCCTGGTGGCCTGGCAGCCTGGTTTCCTAGGAGGCCAGTGAATACCAGGACTATCATTTTCCTGACAGGCACAGAAGCAATCATTCTCTCCACATCAGTGGGTGATAATGCTGAGTATTAAAATGGATACTCCACAGAGGTTTGAGTCTGGAAGCTGTGTTAGGCAGCTGCCGAGGTAATTAGGAACTGGAAGGCAACTTTCTAAAGGCGTCCAGCAAGAGACCTACTTCCACAGTAGGGGATAGCTCTCAGGACAACAGCGGAACTGCTGAGAAGCAGGGTGAGGTCCTGGGGAAATTGCTGCTCATGTGTAAAAATAGCCACTTGTAGCTTATGTGGAACTGCGTATAGACAAGTTACAAGTCAGATGACTTCAACATCAACACCAGATTTGGTGCATTGAGGAGAAAAGTTGGGGTGAAAGGCTAAGTTACATTCTGGGGAAACATTTTCCTGGCTCATTCTTTCTCCCAGCTTCTGTTAAATTAACACCTGAGCTAAGTTATGTAGTTTCTTTCTTCTTCTTTTAATTTGGCTTAAAAATATGTGCCAACACCCTGAATTCTGAAAAGAGCCTGAAGGGGCATTGGATATTCTTTTGACTATAGTATTTTTCTTTTCTGACAGTCCTGATAAGATTATCTTGAAGATAGGCAAAACAAAAGAAATTCTATTTATTTCTTGTGTGATGTATAATTAAAAATGCTAGGGTGGGCTGTGCATGGCTCAATAATCATTTTTCACTGTCCTACAATTGATGCTATATAGTCATTAGGATGGCACTATATGGAGGACATTTATTTTTCTGTGAGAGCTCCTTCCCTCCGGTGAAAGTAGGGCTCTCTGTCACAATGAAATATGGCAGGAGGTGGGTTCAAGCCTTTGCTATGCAGGGAGACCTCCATGGAAAGTCTATTTAATGTGGCAGTTTCCTGACCTGGAATGCTCCAGTGGTTCAAATCCTGACCCCCTAGAGAGCAGCTGTCAATGGTAATAAATCCAGCTCTACTGCATGACATGAGTTCATTTCCCAGAGAGCTTCCAGCTCTCTGCACCTCAAATCTGATGGGCACCATGTCTCAGAGGTAGATGCTGGTGATGCATTAATTGAGCTACCTTCACTTAGGAGTGGAAGCTGTTCTGACACACATGTTGGCTCCAACACCCTCTTATGAAAACAAAACAAAACAAAAACAAGTTGTATGTTACTATGGGAAAGTGTTTCATGAACTGCTACTAGGTTTTAAAAATCAGGATTTCTTAGAAATGTGGAAAAAAAATCTATGCACCATCAATGGACATGTATGTTGGTTGTGTGGCTAAAGACCTTCCAAATGCTGTTCTGTTCCAGTTTTGGGATAGCCCTCGGCAAGGAGTACTAGTGTTGGTAACCAGCTAGCTGAGGCCAGCTAGGTTCTCCTTGCCTTGAGACTCTGTTGAAGATGTAGGGGGCTTGTTTTAGGGTTTTCTAAATGGTAGCTGAGTCAGGTTTTAAACTAAGCTTCATCCCTGCACTAGTGTAGTCTGTCTGGTCTTGGCTCTTCACACACTTCTTGCTTTTAGTGCAGTAACAAAACAGAAGTTGGTGTGAGTATATTCCCTGTGACCTGGGCAAAGAGCTTAGGCCGTTGTCTCTCAACTACAGCCATTGGTTGCATCATCAGTCTTTCCCTTTGGTACCCAAGTGGGAATATCCTTGGCAAAGGGACTCAATCTCATTTATCTTGTCTCCCTCACACCTGTGCAGAGCCTGACAGTGAAAATATACTCAGAAAGTAAATATTTGATGGAACAAATGGGAGTTAAACATCTGAGCAGTATGTTTAGTAGGAGGAAAGGGGAAAAGGGAAAAGCTGGAAGTCATTCACCAGTTCTGACGCCATGGGAATGACTCACTGAAAGCAGCCTATGTGAACTAGCTAAGGCTGTGCAAAAGTGACCTGGGTCTTGCTCTGGGGATCCGGGCACTCACTGATGGGAAAAAGGATCACATAAACAGTAGCTCTGGGACCTTGAGGAAAGGAGAGGCAAGGGGAACAATCAATAGGCATCTCTCGTGGCCACGGCTATGAAGGTCCTTCTGTTAGGCTCCAGAGTAAGATTAGAGAGGGCAGCCATCTTGTCATTATCAGAAGCAAAGTGAAATTGGAGCTTAATGACATGAGTGTTCAAAGGGCAGTGGGAGCGAGAACAATGCCATTAGAACAGGTAAGAAGGGGGCCATGGAAGGGGCCCTTTCCAAAGCTGATGGTGTACTGAGACTAATAGATTTAATGGGCATGGTAAATAGGCTGAGACAAGGCCTATTGTGCGGCGCTCAGCCAGCAGTGTCTCACGGAGAATGATAGATTAAGAAGAGAAGGGGAAAGGATGAAATTGGAGACCCAGTGAAACAAAGGGCATGTGAGAAGCAGTGGGAAGGAAGGAGCGCCATTGAAATTGCAGGAGTTCTTTAGTCAAGCCTCTGAAGAGAGGAGCTGACTAATCGGCCCAAGAATAATTCAGGATGACAATAGTCATTGATGAGAGAGACGGGGTGGAATGTGTCTATGCCATATAGCACAGCACAGATTCACAAGCCTGGACAGCAACTTGTCTATGTCTACTCAGGTCTGTATTTAAAGATTATCTTTCCATTTTGAGGTGTGACTATCTGTCCATCTCTTCATCATCTATCCATCTATATATATGTGTGGATACACATGCATAAGCACACAGACAAATCTTGACTTTTACATATGTAGTTTAATTAAAAAAAACTCAAGAAGAATTCAGGGGAGATTTTTACAATGTCCATCCATAGAGTGTTTAATTTTTCACAAACTGAGCTGTTAGGGAATTTTGTTTCCAGATATAATTCCACTGCATTTCAGCAGTGGATGGAACAGGTGCTCCCAGGATCTGTCCAGTGCCCCCTGATAGATGGAGGCCATTGTCTTCAGTCTCTTCTTTCCCTTGGTTTTCATTTAGTGGCTCTTAAAAGCTCTTGTCTTTCTCCATGGATCTCCTGACTCAGACAATAGTTCTGCATGCTGATACTCAGCATGGTCAGAGATAGACACTCAACAGCTCCCGTGAAGGCCAACCATCCCCACTGAGCTGCTTTCTCTGTCTCACTGGTTCCACAAAAGCCTACTGGCCGCCAGGTAGGTATCATGCCTTAGAGTGACATATGAAAGAGAGATGGCAAATTTCAGAAAATAGGCAATTAGGGGGTGGATATGTTCATTCCAGAGCAATTTTCCCAATACTGTTGCTGAACCTAAAGTTTCGTTGGGACTCTTTTGGGGTCCCGGTAATATTGAGAAGGAGAAGAACGGTGCAGGCTGCAAGCTAGTCAAGGTGAGTAGAATGGGTGTGTGAAGTACCTGAATATTGAAGACCCTCAGAGCCGGCAGATTCCCACAAGGCCTTCTCCACTCTTACATTGCCTTTCTTTCCCGAGGGCTTTTTAGTTGTATGTATGTGGTAGGAATCACAGGAGCAGCATGTTGGGCTTTGTTTGTTAACTTGGGCTCCTTAAGCTTAAGCCAAGACCTAGACTCCTGGGTTTGGATATCAGTAAAGACACAGGGCCAGCAAGATGTCTCAGCCTGTAGAAGTAGGTGCAGCAAAAGTGTGATGACTGAGTTGCATGCTTGGAACTCATGGAGGAAGAAAAGGATTTACTCCTGAAAACTGTCCTCTGACCTCCACGTGTGAGTCATGACACACACGCGCACTTCCCCTCATGACAATAACAATATATAAAAACTTTAAAATTTAAGAAAAAAGAAGACATATTCAACCTTAGGGAATAGACTAGTAAACTTCAAATAGCATAAACAAGAGTGAATGAGTGAAGTCGTTCCTTGACAAGTCCTACAGGACTTCTTGTCAGGGTACGTTAACGCTAATCACTACCTTTAGAGGGTCCTTAAGATTGTCCTCCACATTCCTTTGCTCTTGTAGAGTTCTCTTTTCTCTTTGACTTCTTCCTCCCCCCCTCCCTTCTTTGTTTTTTGACAAGGCCTTTTGTAGTCTAGCCTTGTCTCAAACTCCATCTAAGCAAAGAATCACCTTTGACTTCTCATTCCTTCTTCTCCCACCACTTCCAAGGGCTGGTACCACAGGTGTCCAGCACTGTGCCCAGCTTTGCTAGGGTTGGTTTATTTGTGGGTTACTGATACACAGATTTATATCGTCCAGTTTACCGCCTCTAGTTAGGTAACTTTGGTCCAAGTGTTACAAGGGAAGGCAAGAAATGTGTTCTTCCTGGAATGTTTAATTTTGAGAGTAAAAGAGACCTCTTTGATAAGCCCCTCCCTGATCTACCTGAGGCTTCCTATAAGTGACCCATCACAGTTATGTTGTTAGACAAGTAACCGACAAGGGAAAAGAGGATGCCAAGATTCGCTCAAATCAAACATGATTTAGTATCTAAGGCTAGGAAGAGTTCTTCACTCTGTGGAGCTTCTGGGTTGGAACCCCTGATAAACTCTGGTTTCTTAGCAAAGAAAAAGGAAAGGAAGAGGTACAGTTTGCAGGGCTTGGCAATTGCTTTAGATCCGGGACAATAACATTCCGTGGAAATCTGGTCTGCTATCTAGCCAGCTCATATGTGTTATTAACCCCATACTACCTGTGTGTAATGCACTGTGTCATGGTCAATAGAATCTAATATTTTGATTATTTAGGTAATCAGGTAGAAGTCAAGATCCATTTAACTTTTTCTTAAATAGCCCTGGACCAAAGATAAACATTGATTGGTTATCTTTAAAGAACTTGTCTCTGGCTTTGCTCTCCAAATAAGAAAATAAATTAAACGAGAATTGTGATTTTCCTGTTTGTGGAAGTGTGGCACGAATTTCTTTCTTTCTATTGACAGAACTGTAGCATCAGTATTTAAGGAATGAAAAGTCAGTGAAAATTTAGTCACCTTGAAAGCAATTACCTATCAAATATGGCCACCCTCAATTTAGTGATTGATTACCTGCTGCAGTCTAAACATGTATTATATCATTTGGCTTTCCCATCAGACTTGTAAAATTTGTTAGCATGCTTTCTGTTTATTGGTGGGGAAATTTAGTCCTATTTAAGCTAAGTTGGCCACTGACTAACTCCAAGAGAGAACAGGACATATACCATGAAGATTAAGAGACATGATGGTTTTAGACAACAAAGTCTTCACCAATGACTGTTGTCTTGGCCAAATGGCCAAACTCAAACTGTAGTTTTTTAATTTATAAAATGGGGGCAATAACTGTATTTAACTCAATAGTTATCAATTATTAATGATCACAGCTCAGTGAATGAGTAAGGCTGGGCTGGAATGCAGCCTGGTCAGCTGCAACTGCTTCTTCCCTTTCCCAGGATGACTCCAGGGCCTACCAGTACAAATAAGGGCCAAGTGACCACAGGAATTTTGCTCCCCTGGAAATTGGGAAAGCACACTTATTCATGAAACATGTTTTGGTTTAAGGGTGAGAGGAGGTGGCATGAAAACCCTCCATCCCACGTGTTCCTTGTTCATTTTAGTGACCTCTTATCTTGCATCTAAGATAGTCATTTTGAGAAACTAAATAATCCAGACATACAGTTAGTTACTAAAAGAAAAAGAATCCCCTATACATGCCAAGCAAGGACTAATCTATATTAATTGAGGCTCATGGGGATTGAGCTATTGAAATTCCAGACATGGTATTTCAACTCAAAAATTCATTACTCAATTATTGCTAAATCTTTCTCCAAGAATTATTTAATTATTTCCTCCTCCTCCTCCTCCTCCTCCTCCTCCTTCTTCCTTCTTCTTCTTCTTCT
>LOJH01057883.1:0-11488 GCA_001685095.1 Ellobius talpinus | reverse complement strand
CCTATACTTCCTGCCTGGCCAATCAGCGTTTATTTAAAAACATGATTGACAGAACATAGACAATTCTCCCGCACCACACCATGGCTCACAGCCATTTGTAACCTGGTTTCAGGATACCTGACGCCCTCTTCTGACCTCCGTGGGCACCAAATATACATGTGGTACACATACATAAATGTATCATACACATAAAATAAATAAATAAATCTAAATTGAAAAAGAAGAGACTGGACTGTAAGAGAATTGATGAAAGATGATGGGTTCAGCAGAAGTAGGTGATTTCTGTTCCTTCTATTCTCTGTGTGGTGGGGGTGGGAGAGGGTGGAGGTTCCAAGGAGACAAGGCTCTCCTCTGTTCTGGAGTGAGTTAATCAGACACTGTCCTTGACTACCGCCTGGTATGGTCAACATTTGCAAATTGCATTAGTTGAATACCTTTCTTCCTTTAAAAAATACGTAACATTATTAAAAACTGAGTGCATTGCATGGAAGAGCTTAAATTTGGCATGGTGTTTTCAAAAATGAATTGTCCTTTCCCCTCTGTTTATAGAAATGCTCAATTGCAATTTAAACAATGAGGTTTCTCCCCCGTGTTTCCCTAATCTCCTTACACAAGGGCAGCATATGACGGCTAAGACGGGACCACAGAAAGTCCACAGCACGGTCCTGCTTGCCCTGTGGCTGCTGTATTGGGAAGACCACTCTGTGTTCTCACTCAGTCAAGTATTCTCCCTCCTAGTTTCTGCCTGGACCAACGTTTAGGCTAGCTAAAACTGCCTTGTTTCTTGAATCCATAAGAAAAAAGTAATTCCCCACCACTACTATGGGACATATCTTCACGTTCATTGAATTCATTGAGACCCAAGGGCCTTCATAATACAGAGGACTTTTTCAGGTAAGTCTGTTGTATTCAATTCTTGTGTTCCATGATCACTGCTTAGCATTAATCTCCTTTATGTACACATTTGCCCTGGTTCAACAAAATAATCTGGCTTATAGCCTGATCATCATTCAAATAGGTTAAGCACATTCTCAACTCTCACCTATTTCTCCAGAGCCTTGAATCAGCTTCTCAGAGTCTTAAATAAGATTTTTTTTAAAAAAAGTTTGGATGGATAGCCACACATGTCTAGATAGTGGAGGAAGAACATGAAATTAACACAGAAGAGGTAAAGACAATATGGGGTGGGGGACCAAATCACAATCTTCATTCCCAAAAATTAAAGGCTGGATTCATGAAAAAGAACAGACAATAAATATGGAGAGCAAGTGACTAAAGAACTCCAAATATAAAAAATGGTGGTAAAACTTAAACCAAAGGGTTGATTGAAAAGTTAAACAAATGTTATGGGCTGAGTTGTGATCTCTTCAGTTTGAAGACAGAGGCTCTAACCCCCAATACCTCAAGACGTACTTGTATTTGGATAGAGGGCTTTAAAGAGTTACATAGGTTGATGGCTCTTCGGCATTTCTCTATTGGAATGTCCATTGGTGTCATCCTTTTCCAGCTCATATTTGGGCAGTCATGTTGGTGAGACTTTATGGGCATAACTTCTGATATCATAAGGAGACACAATCAGGGCAAACTCCCTGATTTTCTGCCTCTTACAGTCTTTTCGCCCTTCTACAAACGTTACACAAAGAACTAAATGCAACCAAAGAAAGCTGTGAGTGGAACTGGTGGTCTTCCCCAGGGAAGAGCATACCACTTGGTTATCCAGTGCCAAAACAGGCAGCCCTGAAAACATACGTACAGGAATTGTTATATGAACAAGACAAGTTATATTTAAGAATATATATGTACATACATAACAGGTATGCATGCAATAACAATTAATGAAAACAGAGATGGTGAATTTAAAGAAGAACAAGGAAGAGTATGTGAGAGGGTTTTGAGGAAGAAAAGGGAGAGAAATGTGATTGAGTATAATCTCAAAAAAGGGGAAAAAAGAATTACCTAGGTAAAAATATGGCTATGCAAAGGGCTCCAAGCCATTCTAACTAGTAGTCACATAAGCAAAGGGAATAAGACCAAACGGATGTCAGAGGTCATATATGGAGAGATGAGTATGTGATCAGACACTAAAACACTGGCCCCTGCGTCTGAACAGAGCTCCCAGAAGAAACTAACTGTGCTGATATGTTGGTGTTGGACTGACAGCCTCCAGAATGCAAAGAAAGTTAGATTCTGTTGTTTCAGACACTCATCCTTTGGCATCTTATTATATGACAAGTTTTCAGAAAACAAACAACAACAAGCAATGAGTCAAATAAAATAAGGAAGTGAGAAACAGATCAAAAGGAAGTTTATGTGAACGAAGATCCCATAACAAGGAAGTGGACAAATGAAAAAAGAAAAGAAGAGAAACAGAAACCAGCATTACGATGTTGTGAAATATGTAGACTGACAACAGAGCCTCTCTGCCAAGTAGTATTGGCACGTGCTTTCAGACTCAGGGAATACAGAATAGCTCTCTTTCTTTTTTAATTAGTTATTTTACATCCCAACCACAGTCTCCTCTCCCTCCTCTTCTCCTACTCCCTCCTCTCTGCCTCTCTCAATGCACCCCCTGGTCCATGTTCTCTCAGAAAGGGCAAGGCAACTCAGCATGAGGAACAGGTTCCCAAGAGCCAACCAAAGCACCAGGGATAGTCCCTGCCCCCATTGTTAGGAGTCCCACAAACAGACTAAGCTACTCAACTGTCATGTGTATATATATATATATATATATATATATATATATATATATATGCAGAGGCCATAGGTCAGTCCCATGCTGGATCCTGGTTATTGACTCAGATCTGTGAGTTCCCATGATCCAGGCTAGCCATTTCTGTGGGTTTTCCTCTGATATCCCTGAAACCCCTGACTCCTACAATCCCTCCTCTCTCTCTTCAGCAGGATTCTTGAGCTCAGCTTATTGTTTGGCTGTAGGTCTCTGAACCTGCCTCCATCAGTCATTGGATGAAGGTTCTCCTCTGACAACCAGGGTAGGCACCAATCCGATCACAGGGGATGGAGTGTTCAGGCTACACATCGACTGTCACCAGGAGTCTTACCTGGGACCATCCTTGTAGACTCGTGGGAATTTCCCTTGCATCAGGTTTCTACCCGACCCCTAAGTCTCCCTTTTCCATCATCTCTCTCAGCACTGTCCCCCTCTGCCCACCTCCCAACCTGATCCCTCAAGTGCCCGTGTCCATCTGTCCCAGTCCAACCAGGAGATCTCTACTTCCCCTTCCCAGGGAGATCCTTGCACCCCCCCTCCTTGGGCCCTCCTTATTACCTAGTCTCTCTGGGTCTGTGAATTGTAGTATAGTTATTCTTTGCTTTACATCTAATATCCACTTATGAGTGAGTACATACCATGCTTGTCTTTCTGGGTCTGGGGAAGAACAGCTCTTAACCATTGTCCAGGGAGAATGAGGAAGAAAAAGATTGAAGCTGGTTGTGTATGTAAACAATCATAAACTAGAATTTAACTTCTTGAGAAGACAAAGTATCTGTGGGTAGTTATGGGTGAGGAACTGGAAGTTCATATTATTAACTCACATTGTTCCTATGGTCATATATTTTCCTACCAACAAAGGATGAGACGTTCTGTGTCTAATCAAACTATTGAACACTGTGACCCTGGGTTAGGTGCGGTGCCTTCAGCATTTTGACCAATTGTGCATTTGTCCACTGACTGTGGGGCACTGTAAAAGAAAGAAAGAAAGAAAGAAAGAAAGAAAGAAGAAAGAAAGAAAGAAAACAAGCAAGCTTCTCTGACCAGAGTTGAGAGCAGCCCAACTCTGTGGGCAGACACATAGATGTTTAGGAGGCAATCTGAAAACATAACTGTTCAGAAAAAATAAAAATAACAGGTTCTACTCTAGGGCCTGCGACTTCACCAGGCTTTTTTTTTTTTTTTACCAGGATTACAGTACCAAGCACTAAATTCCCTTCTGTGGAACTGGTTTCATATTCACTCAGAGTGGTTAGTTACTCCATAACAGTTGTGCCACTATTATACCAGTAGGCATACATTGTCTTGTTTGTCATTATTGCATCATTGAGAATTCAGAGCTGGGTAAAGTCATTGATATCTTCCTCTCCATCCTCTAGCAACCTACAAAACACCCTCTGGCACTCTGAAAGCCAGACAACAAAGAAGAAGTTTCCTAATCACTTTGAGATTGATATCACTATGTCATGCAGGCAAAGTGTGATGTCTTCAGAAATAGAATCTTATTCTGTAGCTATGGTGGGTAACCAAGCTTGTGCTGTCTTGTATGTGGCCTCCTGGGCCAATAAACTCATACAGAAGTTTCATTCTGATTTACTTAACACCTCATGTCCTCTACATTCTTTAGCTAATTAAAAGTTGAAGAATTAAGAGGACAAACAGGAAAGACAAGTGGTAACAATGGCTGAGCAAGGTTTGAGAATTGTTATTTTCCTTTATAAAATTCTACTTAAACATTATTTCTTAAAAAGCGTTTTCTAAAGCCATTACTAGACCACCTTTATCCCCACTAGCAAAGGAATCTAAGTTTACAGCTTCCAGTTAATCCCAGCCCTTATTGACTCATGACCTCGGTAGCCTGACTTTTGTCCTATATACCACGGAGACATACCTGCTGCTCCAGACACTGACACTCCCAGTCACTGAAGCCTGAAGCCTCTTTGTGCCATCAGCCTCTTAGGACACCATTTTCCTGCATGTTACCCCTGCCCCGGAGCTCCCAAAGCACCACTCGGCCAAGCGACAAGGCTTTTTTTGAGTGCTTAGTGTACGCCAGGTACTTCCTGGGCTATGAAACATTCACAGTTGATTGAAGTGACAGAGGGCGTGAATTTGATAAGTTAAGAGGAAAACAATTGATGAGAAGAAAACAATGTTCTAGAGCAGCACTGATCGATTGAATAAAATGCAAGGCACGAATGTGACTTTGAACTTTTAGTAGCCACATTTAAAAAGGAAACCAGACTTAATTCATTTTAAACATAGGTTCAACGTATCATCATTTTAACATGTAATCAATGTACAATTATTGAGGTATACTTTTTATATTAAACCTTCAAGATGTATATCTTTATAATTGTACCTACTTGACATGAAAACATACCTTATTGAACTAGCCACATTTCAAATACTTAAAAGTCTGGTGGGCACACTGAGCAGTCTAGAATAAGATGTACCAAGCAAGGGAATGACATTTTTATGTTTTAGAAGTGGAATGAGTTCTCCTAGCAATTAATCCCATTTAGTAATACAGCAAACTCCAAAGGGAGTTCTTTAGTGGGCCTGAGATAGAAACTGCGGCTGATATAGTTGTTTTCTTATTACCTTCATCCAGCTTTCCCCTTTACAAACAAAAGTAATGCAGAGAAGAGCAACAATTTAGACAAGGCAGCATTGTATAAAGGAATGTTTAAGCTGGTATAGTGGTGCAGGCTTGGAAAGCCAGGAGGCTGAAGCAGGAGAGCTGTGAGCTGCAGCCCAGCCAGCCTACAAAGCAAGGCTCTGTCTCAAAAGCAAGCAAGAGAGCAAACGAGCAACAAACAAATGTTTAATCCTTTTTATTTAAAAAACTTAAAATTACGTGTACAAGAGTATGTGTGTGCATGTGAGCACAGTGATTGCAGAAGCTAGAAGAGGGCATTAGGTTCCTCAAAGATTGAATTACAGCACTTGTAAGCAACCCAGTGTGGGTATTGAGAATTGAACTCAGGTCCTCTGGATCAGCAGCACTGCTCTTTACTGCTAAGCCATCTCTCCAGTACAGTGCTTAATACCTTTTTATACTCCATCTTTGGGTTAAGAAATACTAGCAGATTGAAATATATCCTTGCAGATGTACATTTAGAAAAAGGATATTCAAACACACACATGTGCACCCCCAACACAAACATACACACACACACAGAGAGAGAGAGAGAGAATTTTTTAAATCATAAGACCGTAAAAGGTTTGAGACAGTTTGCTTTCTTTCCCTCTCTTTCTGTATTTCTATCTCCCTGTCTCTCATCTCTGTCTCTGTTTCTCTCTCTTTCTCTGTATAGGATGGTGTTTGATCCCTGATGTTTTTTCTTTGCTCAGAAGCTTGATTTGGTTAGAGTACCTAGCAAGCTTGCTTCAAATATCCCTTGCCTTTGACTCTCAAGGAAGTGGTAATTATGAGTGTGTTGTCATACCCACTCAGCTTTTGAAAAAAATTTATATTTGTCTGTCTGTCTGTATGTATGTCTGTCTGTCTGTCTGTCTGCCTATGCATAGGTGTGTACATGCCAGGACACAGGACAGAGGCCAGAGGACAGCTTACAGGAGTTGGCTGCCTTCTTCTACCATATGGGTTTCAGGGATTGAATTTAGGTGTCAGGTTCAGTGGCAAAAGCATCCCTAATCTGTTGCACCATTTTAAGAGCAGGTTCCAACCTGGCTTTTGTGTGGATCCTGGGCTCTGAACCCCAGCCTTAATGCTATTGTAGCAAGTGCTTCATCCCGTGAGTGCTCTCCCCAGCCTTTCCCTCTTTACTCACTTAGCTGGTGTGAATGTCTCTGAAGGTCAATAAATGCACATCTCTCTCATCTCTAAAGGGGTGCATCCTTTCCTGTGGAGCTGATAACCCATCATTTACTCAAGGATTTACCCATTGAGAGGTTACGTCCTCTTGAGGCACCGTTGAGTCAGCCAGGCTTGAGGTGACACAGCCAACTCCAGCTGCAGCAGCTGTCTCAGTGGTCATTATCCAAATTTATATTTATTTTCCCCCAATTTTTCCAAAGGCTATGATCTCATCTCCTTATTCCGGGAGAGGAACTGATGGCCAGAATCAAGGTCCTATTGCCTTGAAGCACGATCACATTTCATTTTCCTTTTGACTTTTCCCACTCTTGCTTCACTTTCCTGGAGTCACTTTTCAGATAAGTGGCCTCTGGTGGTGGTGGTGGTGTTATCTTTTAAATGACAGGCACACATACAGAGGCGGCCTTATATGTATTGATTTTACATACTAGTGATTTTAAAATTTAAAGCATTGATGAGGGATTCCCCTCTGTGTGCTGTGAATACCACTAGTTAATAAAGAAAATGGTTTGGCCTGATAGGATAGATAGGTGGGACAAACTAAACTGAATGCTCGGAGAAAGAAGGGCAGAGTCAGAGAGAAGTCATGGAGCCAACTGAGCCAGATGTACTGAAACTTTGCCGGTAGGCCAAAACCTCATGGTGATGCACAGATTAGTGGAGATGGGTTAAATTAAGATGTAAGAGTTAGCCAATAAGAAGCTAGAGCAAATGGGCCAAACAGTAATTTAAATAATATAGTTTCTGTGTGATTATTTTGGGGCTGGGCTGCTGGGAAACCAACAAGTGGCCTCCCCACAACAAAGCATTACATTCTAAAACTAAATATATTGTCAGATTACCTTTCCAAGTCTGTAGCAGTTCTCGAGACAAGCAGAAGTGCATAGGAATATGTCTGTTCATAGTCACACTAACCAGCAGGGTTAGTTGAGATTCTTGCCACCCTGAGTTGAATAAACGCTGTGTCACTTTGCTGTAATTTTCCTTTCAGGCACATTAGATTGATGTAGTCTGGCAAGGGATCAGAGTGTTTCCAATCCCTTTAGTGGGATGACTATCTTTTTATGTTTGAAAAAATTTCTATAAATCTGTACAAAGAAATTCTACATAGATAAGATATAAATAGTAAAAATAATTTAAAAGAAAATTTGTTTTTGCCATATATGAGGGAAGACTATCAGAAGCTCAAAAAGAAGATATTTTTATTCATAAATGTAGATGGACAAGTTTGGCAGTGCTATAATTGTGCCTTTTTACAAAGTCTTCGTACTTCTAAAAAAAACCCTACACCATTAACAACTATACCATAAATAAAGCCTAAAGAGAAAGATGGAGTAGCGAAAACACCCACAAAACATACAATCAGTCAGACTGTTACAGTCAAATAGGTAAAGGATTAAAGCTGAAGAGAATGTATGACAGGCCATCGTCCCGTCTTTTGGCAGCATAATTCTCCATGTCATTTTGATTTTCCCACACACAAAAAGAGGTCTATTGTCAATGCAACTTTCTGAAGAGAATTTGCTCAGACCTAGCATAATCAACAGAGAATTCAGTCAAGTGTTCTGGATGTGAAGGCCTTGTTTATGCAACACAATAGAAGTTAGAAATGATTTAGTAGTTTTTGTTGGGTATAATCTTAAGATGAACACGAATAATTTCAATCAGGCCAAATTAGACCTAATCAAAGATGCCCGTGTTTAATAACTGCAGTGCTCCTGGGTGGTCGGCAGCATGGCGGGGAAAAGACAAAGAGGGAGAGACCATGTAAAACCCACAACCACATGTTCCGTTTTCCAGCACAAGCCTAAATAGACTGTGGGAGTGGTCCTGACCCTCCCTGGGGAGGGGTTAGCATTTGGCGGGTTTTCCCAGAGGTGGAGTCTGAACCAAAGGCAACTCTTAGGGGGAAGGGCCTTGAAATGGAGTGTTCTGCTCCATTGGCTCTTCATTGGTGCTCCAAGGATGACTGCCAGGGGCTAAGGTGATGCTTCCAACCAAAACATCCCAGAGTCCTTGAATATAGGAATGTTGGGGGCTGCGGTGACACTTCCAATCAATCATCCCAGAGTCCTTGGATATAGAGGTGTTAGAGGGCTGAGGTCTCTCTTTTGATCAGTTTTCACTAGCTAGACCTGAGAATAAGTTCCTTGTGTTATTTATATAGTCCTGTAAGCACCTACATTCACATGACCTGCATTGTTCATCTGATTGCCCCCAGAATATTGCACTAGGCAGTTTCTAAACCAGAAATATCCACTTTGTTATGTGCAGTTTCCTCTATGATTTTATCCATGGGGTAGAAACCCTCAAGCTACCTCCATCCTACATAATTTATTTTCATAACTTAAAAACACCTTTTAAAGGAAAAACCCCTCTCTCGATATATATATATATAATATATACACATATATACATATACATACACATATACATATACATATACATACACACACATGTTGCAAAGCAGCAATGTCAGATGGGCTAACATTTCTATTTCTTCTGCACTCTGTGCACCATGGTGACAATAATAATATTTCCTTGTCCCTGTTTACACTGGCTGCGTACTATGAAATATGGCTCTGCTCCAAAGCTGGTGACTTATCAAGTCATAATTCTGTTCATGAACAAACAAAATATTTTTCTATATTTGCCCTTTGGACAGGATGTCAGTGGGAGGAGATGGTGTGAGACCTCTGATCCAGAAGCTGCAGCAAGCACACTATAGGCTGTATTAAGATGGGTTTTCTCAGTTCAGATATTAACGTTATGATTTGAACAGGGCAGTGAAGAACAAACATGGGTCTCCCGTGTTTTCCTCCTCTACTGGGTTAGTTACTTTTCTTACAAGTTTACTTATTTTTAAACACACCCAGAGTGAAGGAAAAGACCTCAGAGTTGTGTCCTCAGGAGGACAGTAACAGTTAGCTATAAAAATGACTTCTGAAGCTTCTTTAGAAATGACTCTGAGTCTACAAAGCAGATATTTTAAAAGCTGAGTGGATTTCCCTGAATTTTGCGTCAGAAACTTACAGTTTAAAGACACTTTTGGTAGCTTAGGGTCAAACTTAAATTTCATAAAAAATTAATGAAGATTAGAAAAGATGAAGAAAGCTTCACTACCACTTTTTATACATAACTGATATTTAGATCATGAGATCATACAAGCCTCAGGATGACCTCGTAGCCCAGTTTGAAAGGGTGTGGCCTCTTGTTGCAAGTGACAGCGCCCAGTGAACTCCACCAGGATGTTTGCACAGTCTTTTTTGAGACAAGGTTGCACATAGCCCAGTCCAGCCTTCCACTGATAAAGTAGCTGAGGATGACCTTGAACTTGTGATCCTCTTGCTTGTCTCTCCTAAGCGCTGGAGTTACGGGCATTTAGTACAATACCTAGTCTTGTTTTTATGGTATTGATATAAGAGATGGCAGCATAGGTTTATCTGTGTGGCACTAGTGAGAAGGTCAAACAATGATCTCAGCTGATGACTGTCTTCACTGACGTCAAGGGCATTTCATAGCTTTTTGTCTGGTGTATTTTTAGATTCAAAAGGCCCAGCTGGTGTGTTTAGTTGTATCAGTCTCGACTCACAGATTTTTTGTTAACCCACATCATTGGTTTTTAACAGAAGGAATGATGGGTCAGAAAACTTTTTTTCTCACCCAAGTCATCATTTCACTCAGCAAGGGGTTGTAGATTATTCCATCCTTGTGCAATTGTAGAGAAAAGGTGATTGGGCAGCACAAGCACCACTTGTTACCAAAACAAAGCAGAAGAAACTCAAGCTCTCCAAGCTTCACTTTTCTTCTAATGGAGATAGTATTCCTCTGCACCATGTGACACACTTTCTTGGTTACAAAGTCTGAGCTCAGAATTAGAGCATCAAAAATCCCATTCTAAATGAACTTCAGCAATAGAGCATTTATTTCCTTAAGAATCTAATTGGAAGAGCAGAAATAAGATGGGTCCCAGGAGGCTCCAAGTAAGAGGCTCCAAGATGTCCTTGACGACAAGGGATATTTTCTTGTCAGTTGTAGAGGTCCTTTTCAGCTTTGTAATTAAGAGATGATTTCCAGAGGCAATAGAGTCAGATGTTTCCTTGTTTTATTTAGTTGAAGAAAGAAAGGAGCTTTTAATTTTACACTCTGGAATACAAGCTCTTTGCTATGTTGTTTGGGTCAACCTTGGTCGTGTGTGACCTTTGAATTCTGCTCCAGATACACTCAGGGCAATGCCTTGCTTTAATCAACTTAACATCTGATAGAATACAGCATAAAGAAATTAGTCATAGTAAATACCATGTATTTACAAAGTAAATGTTGAGGAGTAATTTAGATACACAGTATCTGGTAATAAAGGGTATTTACTTAATGGTAGTTGCAGCATATTCTGATTAATTATAAATGGATTAGCTACTTTGAACTCACTCATTGGTGTGTTCAGTTTTATAACTTACCCTGTTCGATGTAAACATTGTGATAAGGGAGCTGAGATCTTAGCATTGACTCCTATCCAACTAAATAAATTTTGTTCAAAGAAAGTAATCTTGAAAAATACACTTTTATGCCTATAGGGCTAGGCCCTATAAAATTCCACACATTTAGTGTCCTTCTGTCTATGTGTTGCTTTTACTGGTTAATGAATAAAGAACTGCTTTGAGCTTATAGCAGGGAAGAACAGAACTAGACGGGGGAAGCTAGGCTGTGTGCTGGGAGAAAGAAGGGCACAGTCAGAGAAATGCCATGGAGCTACCACTGTAGTCAGACATGCTGAAACTTTGCCAGTAAACCACTGTCACGTGGTGATAAACAGATTAATGGAGATGTGTTAAATTAATATGCAAGAGTTAGCCAATAATAATCTAGAGCTAATGGGCCAAGCAGTGATTTAAATAATACAGTTTCTGCATGATTAT
>LOJH01057879.1:0-11489 GCA_001685095.1 Ellobius talpinus | reverse complement strand
CAAACAAACTACTTCTTCATCTTTTCTATGTTTATGTCTAGGTACTTATCAGGAATTGATACCCCATTCAGGGGCATGGCATAATGCCATATTACAACAATCGAGATATTTTCAGTACGTGCATTAACTCATGCTTATTATCCTTCCCACAAACTCCATGATGTATCTCACTATTATTTTACAGATTATTTGCTGTTTCCTACCTTTAATAAAGTTTTTTCTCTAATGCACATTGTTATCTTAAAGTTATCTAAAACATAATACAAATCATTTAACTTTTCAGCTCTATAATGAATTACCTAGGATAGTAATTCAAGGTTAATATTGTGCAAATATATAGTTTCCTTGTGGGTTTACTTATATGATGAATGATAGAGTTTTCTAAGAGTATTATGCATTCATTCTTAGAAGCCTGTAAATGTTTTTAGTTTAAGGCTGAAAATTATTTTAGTAAAATTACTTGGTTAGGGATACACATTTCACAAATGTTGAATCTGAAATTCAAGCTATCCAGGCTTAGTGCTCATATTCCAACTTATCTTATTACCAATGACAATCATTTCCCCCAAAATCTCATTTGTCTTCATGTCTATACTATTTAACATGCTGGATGTTCTTGATGTAATATCCTCTTTCCTTCCTTGACTTAACCTCAAATTTTGCAAACTTACATAAATAAATTGAACCCTTCTGTTTTCCCAGAGCATGAGGCACTAATTTCTTTTTATAACTAGATTAGAAAACTTGAGAGAATTAAGTTTTGTCTTATTAGCTATTGTATCATGTGTCACTTAGCATGCTGTCAAGCATTACCTGACCTTTGCTCTCTTTTCAAGCATTGTTAGCTTTAATTCAATTCCCCGACATTTTCACTTATAAATCTGAGACAGTAAACTCAAATTGGACAATAAAAGCATAGAATATAAAAGATAATAAATCACATAAATTATAGATATAACAATGTAGTACCCAAACTTATGGAATGGTCCATTGTCACTCTATTAATTTGTAGATAACACCACATTTTAAAGTGTACTTAATGATTTATTTTCATTCATAATTTTAAATGTGTATCTTATTTTGTGTATGGGTGTTTTGTCTACATGTATGTCTGTGTACCAGCAGTGCCTGGTGCCCATGGAGACCAGAAGAGGGCATGAGACCTCCCAGAATTGGAGTTACAGTTGGTTGTGAGCTGCAACATGGGTCCTGGGAATCGAACCCACATTTTCTGAAAGAGTAGCCAGTGCTCCTAATTGCTAAGTCATCTCTCCACCCCTTCTTTGCATTTTTGACATTTTCTTATTCCAAAATAATTTTAGGTAATTTATTAAATATCTATGTAATCAAATTATAACTATATTAAAAATATGAAGTTAAACTAGGAAATGAGAATAGAAGAAAATTAGGTTCAAGTATCCTCTATTAGCTGGCTCACTGACAGTTCACAGTTGTAGTAATTATATTTCACATTCTAAGGTTTTTGCTCAGCAAATTTGTAGAGATGTTTGGGGAATTATGCTCCTAATTAATAAAGAGGAAAAATAATTTTTCATAAAGAAAAGAATTTTTTCTTGTATTAGAATTGCTGTTATATTAGGGTGAGCTGGGTGCTATATAAAATAATGTCCAATTTTTCCACAATAAATGCTGTAATGAATTTTATATTAATGTCTCTTGTAGTCCCCTTCAATAAAATCTGAAGTCATTACATTAACACACAACTCAGTGAAGGTAATTCTTCAAGGAGCTAAACTAATATGGTCCAAGTATCTAGCTTTCTCATGGTCCAGTTTAAGCCAAGCAAAGCCTTTAGAGTACTTAGAGAAGCGGATGGACTGTTTAACCTTCACACACTCTTCTGTAAGTATAATTTTTCTCAGTCAGGATGGTTAGTCAGTTAATGGTAGTATTATCTGTCAAGGAAGCATGTTGTCAATCTACAAGTACTGGACTTTCCAGCGACCATAAAAAACTGTAAGATGACAACATGGCATGGTAGAAAGAGCATACATTTGCCTTTGGAATTTTAGGTTTTTCCCCCATGGCCTGTTATATTGACCACTTGATAGGAGTTCTCATATGCTTACTATAAGGACCAATATCTGAAACCACATGACAGTTATTTTCATTCATAGGACATGTCTTCTGATTGTACCCATATTTTAGCTACATAATTTGTTCAATTTGCTAGCATGTCATTTCTCTACCATGTAAAGGATTCCAACTGTGAAAAACAATTATTTAAAAACTTTTGTATTCAGCAATAAAGATTCCTCTAAATTTGACATTGTAAATATGTATCAACAGTCCCCAATAATATATTAAACACAAAACATTTTGGATCTTAAAAAATAATTTTGACTTCTCAATTTTAATAATATTTTTATTATTTGAAAGCTCCATGCATGTAAATTGATCTTATCCATTGATCAGTCCTTCCCCTCCCCTAAGTGTCCCTATGCTGTCTTTTTCCTAGACTTATTTTCTCTTTTTTTCTTAATTTTGTTATTAATAACCCCTTGCATCTAATTAGCACTGCCTATATGCACATGTGTGTGAGACCATCCATTGAGGAAGGAGCAAGCCAACAACAGGTACACAGGAAAGTGTCCATCTCTCACAGTGATGAAATTTGCTGTATTTCTCTTAAGTTTCATTTTACTTCCCTGACAACTGAGCTGCCAACATACTGTATAATGTGTGATAGTTTATTGCTTTACCAAGAGCTTTATAAAAATGTACCATTTGTTGATTGAACACAAATCAAACCCTGATCTATTGTTATTTGTATACAATGCAAACACATCTTGCCCAGCACCACATATGATTTGAGGTTACTTGTTCTGTGCCCAGTCTTCCACACCTCCACATAGTGAAACTGTGTGCTTTGAGATAATAATGTTGTAGAATTGTTAATATGCTGCTGATTTTATTCCTATCTATCAAAGTATTATTTTCTCTAAATCAGATTCCCTTACCTTGCATTTAAAATTTTTTACCTACCTTTTTTTTAATAGAACCCTATCATTTCTGAGTCTGCTTTGGGCCAACAACTATGCTAGAATCTCTGCAAGACATTTTGTGCTTTCAATCTGCTTATAATTAATTTTTTAAAGAGGAAAACGTGTATTTGTTATTTTAGAAACTCATGTCATAATGCTATGGAAAGAATTGGAAATGAAACTTAAGACTAGCAGTAAGAAGTGATGCCTCACTGAGGATAACACAAAGCTTTGTCATTGCTAAAATGGTACGAATTTCAGTTATCTGACTTGAGAATTGAAGCAGTTTACTTATGAGATCCTGGCTGAATTGTGGCACTATTCACAGGCTAAGGAATGTGCAGAGGTGGGTGCATTGGTCAGCAAGTGGAGACTTTTAAGCTGAGCTAGTTTGATTACCCCCCAAACAAAAAGAAAGTGAAGTAGGGTAGTTGAGATTGGTAGAGATGATTTATCTTTATTGGTCCTCCATGTGTAGATCCTAGCAATTTCCTAAAATTTGTAAAATTTAACACTGTTGCCTTTATTTACACAATTCTTTTTCTAGTTGAATACATTCTTAATTTTAATATTACATTTTTTAAAATTTTGCTTCTGACATCTAGCCTGGATTTCTATTATTCTGTTTTCTGCTGTATTAGTCCAAGTGACAGAGAATGACTTAATCAGTGTCTGGATATTGAAAAAACATATTAAGTTAGAGTATAAGGAATTAAGTAGTAGGAAGAATGAGAACGTTTCTAGTTTTCTAGAAAATGAATTCTGTATAGTACAGTTAGCACAATATGTTTTATTCTATAATTTCTCTTCAAGTGTGTAGGTATAAGCCAAGAATTAAATACTAAAGTAAGCACAGTTGAGAGAGATCAGTGTCTTCTGAAATATCCCCCTGGTATCTGTCTTAATTTACAGCCAGAATAATATTCAAATATCTCCTTATAATGACCTTGTCAACAGCAGTCAATATTGCACCAAATGAAGTACAAGCTTCTGGTAATGACTTATGTGTGAATGTTTTTGATACTATAGCTAACAAATTTATTTCTTAAAAACCATGAACAAAAGAATGGAAAATATAATATATACATTATATATTCATAGTACTTCCAAGATAATTTTATAGTATTTTTTATTAATTCTTTGAGAAAGTCACACAGTATAACATGTATTTGATCATATCCATTCCATATCTCCCTCCAGTTTCCACTAGACATGCCCCCATATTTCCTCTGAAACTGATGTCACACTAAGTTTTTATTGTTTATAGCCCATCATGTCCAATGATTGCTACCCTATGTGTATTTGTATGAGGTTACATATTACAGGATGGGCAACCAACCAGTGGCCACATTCCCAATAGTGCAGGACCATTGCATCTTTTAAAATCAACATTTCACGGGATTTCTCTTCATTTCTATAGCTCTAACAATCTTCCTCATCCCTCTTTGGGTATATTCTCTGAGCCTTAGAATGTCCCAATGTTCAGCACTCATGTTCATTTATTCTCAGCATTTTTATCGATTATAAGTCTCTGGATTAATCACTGCCCATTGCCAAAAGGAATAGCTCTAATGTTGCAAACAGTATATAATTATGGGCATCAACATACACAGTTAGAAGTCAGTTTGACAGTGTGATTATTGATCTAAGTAACAGTAGTAGGAGCCTCCCTAGGGCTATTAGTTCTTCACCTGCTGACCCCAATTTAAGCACCAAGCCTGAATTCCCTCACGTGGAACATGTTTCAGATCCTATCAGAAAGTGTTTGCTTACTCTTATACCATCTTGTCTGGTAAGTCAGTATTGTAGTATATAGGGGCCAAGCTCTGTGAGAAACACTTTTCTCCTGGACTGGACTGCATTGGTGCTTCCAGCACTATGAAAGCTAGCTGTCAGGGAGGAGTTCTCCTGGTCAGTGAGAATCTAATTTCATTAAAATGTCTTTGTGCCATAAGTCTGCTATCAACTCAATAGTATATTCCTCTATGCATATTTACTTTTAAAGAAAGAACCATTGGAATTATTTATGAGCATACTTAATTTCAATGGCACTGAGAAGAACAAGATTCCCTTTAAACAAGATATCAGCAATGCTGTATATGCTGTGTCGAGGAGGAGAGGGGACAGGACAGATGCCACACGGATGGTCTACATATCATTCAGTGAACTGGTTAGAGTTCACCTGCCAAGAGATAGGATGTGAGACTGCTAGACATTCATGCTGCTTACATGAAAATGGTTAAGTTTCTAACTTTCAAGGAAGTGTTTTGAAGGAAAATCAGCCATTTGTTTCATGCTTAGTCCTTCTCTGATTGGTGTACTTTAGATATTAAAGGCATACTTTCTATAATGAATAAATAAGATTCATTTTTTTTTCTTTTACAGTCAGGACAATAAAAATTCCAAACACACATTAGAAATTCTTTTCTTCTCTCTTTTTTAAAGAGTCTGCACTATTATGACAAAACAGACAAAAGCCAAAAACATACCCAGGCTGATAATTGGTTAGTAACTACTGCTTAAGGCCTTTTATTTGCCATTGATGTACATTTTGTACCTGTTTCTTATTTATTAACAATTTTACTATTAACTTTATATATTTTCAATTGGAAGAGGAACCATTGGTAAAAATTAAAATATCCTTTCTATCTGTAAATGTAGGCGGAGGCTGCTTTTCGTTCCCAGCTGCCCAGACCTGAATAATCACGGAGGAACTATACTAACTGCAGCACTGCTTGGCCAATGACTCTAATGTATTCCTAACAAGCTCTTACATCTTGAATTAACCCACTTTTATTAATCTATGTATTGCCACGAGGCTTGTGGTTTATCAGTATGGTTCTCCGGTGTCAATCTTCTTCAACAACTACATGGTGTCTCTCTGACTCTGCCTACTTTCTCCCTGCTTTACTGGAGACTGCTTATTAATTTCCTGGCTGGCAAAATGCAAAATAATTACACATAAACTATATTAATTACAACAATGCTTGGCCAATAGCTTAGGCTTCTTATTAAGTAACTCTTACATCTTAAATTAACCAATTTCTATTAATCTGTGTGTCATCACAAGGCTTGTGGTTTCCTGATAAGGTTCTCTGTTGTCTTTCTCATCTCTCTGACTCTGCCTACTTTTTCTTAGCATTTAGTTTAGTTTACCTGCCTAGCTTTATTCTGCCCTTCCATAGGCCAAAGTTGCTGTATTCATTAACCAATAAAAGCAGCACATATACAGAAGAACTTTCCACACCATGTAAAAGTTTACTGCAACAAAATAATTTTGCCTGTCTTAAATATTATACTGTAATTTCTAGTCTAATTTTAATGTAATTTCTAGTCTAATTTCTATGATACTAGAGTCTTTCCATTTGATGTTTTTGTGGATTTCCCTAAATACATAATAAATTATATAATAATAAATCTTATGTATCCTTTTATAAGTGATCATTGTCTAGATTATTATAGGTAACAATTACCACTCTACATCTCTTAGAGAAAATAATTTATAATGTGAGTACAGCATGTGTTATTTCAACTATATATTACAGAGAGCCAGTGTGATGTTCTTATCCCTCCCTCTTACTTTTATCAAACCGGAAGCTAGAGCAGAGAGTGGCCAAACTCATTCTCTTTACGTTCAATCAGATTATTTTACTGGTGCTTAGACATATTTTACATAATAGCAGAACCAGCATGTTTTATGTATTTCCTGTATTGTTGAAAACTTTTTGAAGATGGGCATAGTGATATAATCCTCAGCAGGGACATTTTAGGGAGAAATATTCCAATCCAAAAATGTAAACAAAATTTTCAGACAGAGTCACTGCAAATTTGATACCTCTAACTTCTGTGACTCTTTCTTCAATCATTTCACAGATGGTTGTCTTTGTCATACTCTATGGTAGTTCTATAATCTTCATTCCTAAACTAATAACATGGCACTAATGTGGAACTTGCTTCCTATAATTTAGAAAATTGCTGGTTCATTTTTTTAGCATGTAGATAAATCACACTATAGTAATACTGTATAGTAACAGATAAATAGTACTTTATTTTCAGTGTCTATTTATCATATATATGCTATGCCTACCCCATGAAAGCTATTAATGTAAAGATTCATGTCATATATCCTTATGCTGAAGTTAAAAAACTCAACATGATAGAGATACCATCAACTCTCATTGAATTTAGATTTTAATGAGAACATAATATGTGAATTAAATAATCACATGGTAAAGGAAGTGCTTATATACTTTAATAAATGCTATGATAGAGCCAAATTTAAGTACCCTGAGACTGAATATGTGAGGGACAAAGATTGTTTTAGGCTTAGTGTAAAGGCAAGGCATTCCATGGAAATTATATTCAAATTCAGGGTAAAATACCAAAGGAAATTAGTCATGTGAAAAATTTGGTGAATAGAAAGAAATCTAAGATGGGATTACCCAAGATATCTTAACAAGAAATTGTTGAACACTAAAGTTATTCCGCAGGGGTTTGTATGTAGTGAAAATAAGGACTGGTTTTAAAAGTGCTGTTTGTTTTCTTTGGTCCTTGAACTTCTGTTGGAGAGATTTAAGAATAGGAATGTTGTGATCTAATTTGTTTCCAATGGTTCTCCTGTATCTATAGTGGCTAAAGACTTAGCAGGGTTTGGCCAATACAGAAGAACATGAAGAGAGATTGTTTGAAGCAAGTGATAGTAGCTGAGACAAGAGCTACTGATACCTAAACTGGAGATTCTTCATTAATAAAACAGAAAAGGAAGAGAAGCTGAAAAGATACAATTGATATCTTCTTATTACAGTAGTGTTTTGTAGATTTCTATCTTCATAGAGTTACAATTGTTTGCAATCTTAAAGCATTGTCTTACAAGTTTGCCATAATGTGGGTGGGAGTTCTGCTACCTGGAAAAATTTGAGATCATTCATTCATTGTTGATGATTATAGCTCTTCTTTAAAATCCTTACGTTTTATGTAATTCTTCACTTAATAATTTAAAAAGTATGTGAGTGACTTGTAAGAGTAAAAATATTAAAATTTTATAATTTGTAAATAAAAATTGCATTTTATATCATTCATTTTCCATGTAAACATCAAAAATTTGTTCTCTGGGAAAATGGTTTCTGTATTGTACTTTATGAGATTTCTCACTCAATGTTTTTTAGGACTTTGTTTTACTTACGTTCCCTAATTTCTTTTATCTGCAAATAAGGATGCGTATTTGAGTAACTTTTCTTTTTTTCTAGATTTTAAACTGCAGTTGGGAAATTATTAAGAAGCATATTAAACCCACACTTTATTACTTTTTGTATTTCCCAATAGAAAAAAGAGAAAGGTTCCGTCATGATACAGAACAATGCTTATGCGGTGGCCGTTGCCAACTACGCCCCAAATCTTTCCAAAGATCCTGTTCTGTCCACCATCTCTAAAAGTGCAACGACGCCGGAACCCAACAAGAAGCCAGAAAACAAGCCGGCTGAAGCCAAGAAAACCTTCAACAGTGTCAGCAAAATTGACAGAATGTCTAGAATAGTTTTCCCAGTTCTGTTTGGTACATTTAATTTAGTTTATTGGGCTACCTACTTAAACAGGGAGCCTGTATTAGGGGTCAGTCCATGAGTCTAGACATTGGTTACTTTTGGGCTATAGCAACATTACACTTGATTTATTTTGCTATGTACAGTCTGACTAATAACTGCTAATTTATGTCCCAATATGTACAGTATGTATATAGTGGTAGAGCTATCAGTAGACCTCTAAAGGGGACCTGCATTTGCTAACTAATGGAAATACAGACAGAAAGCATCCCGTGCCAAAAGAGCTATTGCTTTTTAAAAGCGATTTACCTTGGGATCTAGTTTAAAGGGGATTTCAGGTTATGCAATTTATTTTCTAATGTTCTAATTATGATAAAAGTTGAGATCCAGTGTGACCCTTTGTGAAACCTTTGAATTAGATATTACATAGAAAAAAAAATCTACTGTTACCTAAGGATGATCAGAGATTAACATTGTCACCAAAATATGAGTTCTTCTGACTATCTGAAGATCTGCACCTCTGATCTATTCCCTTCAGGAGTGTTCAGAACCCCTGCTAGTGTAATGGAAGCTTGACACACATAAGGAGAAAGCTAGAGATGTGAAAGCAGCTTTTCATTATTATGTAGAATATCTATAGCCATGTGCATATTACAAGCATGACAAACTCACATAACTATGAGTCACAATGACAGGATGTTGATTATGCTGAAATTTAATAATTATTGGAATGTCACAGCCATTACATTTTTATCTTCAGAGTTTATTTGAACATAGTAACTGAAACCTAAAGCTCACTCCAATCATTGGAAACTACCTAACATTATAAAAAAGAAGATGTAGGGACTTAGTCTTTCCAGGTGTGTGTTGTCAGCTGAATTTTTCTGGTGCTGGAGAATGGGAGAAAGCAGCCATCTTGGCTGCAATGGAGCAAAGTTCATTCATCTCAGATTAGAAAGTTGTGCCAAAAACTCCAAGCAGTGAGAATTCATAGGTGTCCCAGGTTCAGATGCGCACTTATATGATTCTCTGCTTTCCTGTTTACTGCAAATCCTGCCTTAAGGCTTCTTCTCATTGGGACTCAGAAGCCACTAATCATAAAGGAAAGGGCAGTTCGTTGGCACATTTTTCTGTCTGGAAAGCAGCTCTGTCGGATAAGAATTAATATAAATCTGCTTTTGTAAATTGTAACTTTAAATTTCATTGACTCGAATTTACAGCAGCTTTGTATACCAGAAGAGGTTTTGGTAAGAGTTGAACATTTTTAAATCACAACTTTAAAACATCATCAACAGATTATGGATTATGTCACATCACACACACACACACACCATGTAGCTAAATTAGAAAATAAAAACATGATTTTCAATTTTATATAACTATTGATTGTGAATTGGTAAAATTCTTTTTTTCTTTTAATATTTAAAGATATTATTTATGCCCCTGGAATATGCTCAAGTTAAGTGTGTTTCTGTCAAAACCAAATTACCTTTGACTGATATGTACATTAGCAGTTATTAGTTGACTTTTAAAATTAAGTGCAACTTCATGATGATGTTTTTGTAGAAACCTAAGTAGTCAAATAGTGACATTTCTTGCAATTTTGTACAGTATTTGAGTATAGTGCAAAACAGGTCTGTTCACAAAATCAATAAAAGGGGCATCTTCTAGAAATAAGCAAACTTAAAAAAATCTGCTGTTCTTTTGCTTCATTCAAACTTTTGATTTTCTTTTCTAGTGCAGTTCTATTACGTGGTTTGCATGATTGTATTAATACTAGGGCCACAGCTGCATCTAAGTAACAAAACTCGCTAAAAAGACAGCCTTGACGTTAAAAACTTCCTCACGCAAAGTAATTCATTAACCTTAATAAAATTATTACATGAGCCAAGAAATGTATTTTGTTAATTCCCTTCCAGTAACATCTTCTCTATCATCTAAATAATTTTAAAGTGTGAATATCATCCATCCAATAAAATAAAAGATACCCTCTTTTCTTAAGTACTTATATGCTGAAACATCTCTTGTGGAAAACTTAGGGATTGTTGTAGCTGTGTGTGACAGAATGTGTTATTTGAAGAAAAGTTGCAAGATTCTTTTTGTAGTGTGTGTTACCAGTACTTCACGAACAGTTTCAGGTGGCTATGGAGAGCTTGGAGGTTAAGAGTAAATACTTCTCTTGCAGAGGACTTGATTTCAGTTCCCAGCACCCACATAGTGGCTCACAAGTGCCTGTGACTCTAGCTTCAGGAGATCTGATATTCTTTGCAAGACTCCATGGACACCCTCAGATATATGTGCATGCACATAATTAAAAAACTGAAAATGAAGAGTTGAAACTCCTGCCATGCCCCTTTACTCTCTAAGTCCTATATTATAAATATGTACATATGTAAAAATAGATCTAATTTTCCACAGGTAATCAAAAGAGATCCTTCTGCTGTGATTATGTTGGTGGCAGAACTTTGCTAGATTTTTATTGCAGATGGATTAGAAAACTTATTATTATTGATATCCTTTGAAATAACAGAATTGGATTTTTTCATTTCAGTCATGAAAGTCTTATTTGAGTCTAATCAGATGCTGACATAAGTTAGTCGCTGTAAGAGCACCTTTCAGAAGATATTTAACATATATTAATATTTGTTCATTTGACTCATCAAATGGCAGGTTAATTATGTTGTAATGTTGTATAAAGACATAGACAGTCATGGTGTGTGCAGAATGTACTTTTACAGAGAGCCATAAGCACATTATATAACAATTTCTCCAAATGTCTCTTATTTTTACTTTACCATTTGTAACAGTCCCTATGTCTAGTATAAATGTCACTTATATTTAGCCACAGACTCCAGGTGATGATTGGATTCTTTTCCTTATAAATAGCTAAAGGCTATGTTGAAGAGATATGGTGAGAGTGCACAGCCTTGTCTTGTTCCGGATTTTA
>LOJH01057877.1:0-11489 GCA_001685095.1 Ellobius talpinus | reverse complement strand
CTTTGGAAGAATAGGCAATGCTCTTAACCTCTGAGCCATCTCTCCAGCCCCCCTACTTCTTTTTTTTTAAACAGAAGTCTCACTCTAGACTTAGCATTTTTGTCCCCATGATAATGTGAAAGCCATAAGCATTCAGTTGATACTAAATCCCTAGGGTCTGACTTTTGATTTTCTGAGTTAACCATATGTTTGAAATTTGATCTTCTCTTGTAATGCTGGCCAGCAGCAGTAAGTAAGCGACAGCTCCCAGGCAGCTATGAAATCACAAGGGCAAATGGCCTACACTTCACAGCATTCTGTGCTGCTAAGGTAGATGGTTGTGGAACAGTGCAGTAGATGTATTTTTGACTTATGACTTTTCCATTTGCAATGTGTTCTTCAGGACATATAACAAAATCATAAATCAAGGAATATCTATATTTTAGTCCAGAATTCAGGAAGGATATTGCTTGGTATTACAGACCTCAGACCAATACAATGAATCAGAAGAAGTCATGTGATTTATGTATTTAGGAAAATATCCAGGGATCACATGCCAAAAGGAGCAATTGTGTAAGCATCAGAGGACCCCATCTTGGTTGGTATTCTTTAATGAAGTAAATTTGAGAAAGCACCTTGAGGTATTTGTTCCTTGAACCTAATTTTCATCTTTGGAAAATGAGAAGATTGGATTTGATAATCTTTAAGACTCTATGCAGCTCTAAAGCACTCTCCCTACAACACCAAAGCTGGGAATAAAATGGGCTGAACAAAGTATCTTTAAATTAGCTTCTAACAGTTCTAAGAATCAAGAGTAAGTGCTCAGCGTCCATCAAACAGTTTGTATTAGCATTACTTCGAACAACTGATTTTTATGATACATTGAATACTTTTATATTTTTGTATGATTTAATTTCAATAAGAATTTCAAAATGATAATTTATGCAGTTGGAAGACTGAGGCAGAAGACTTGAAAGCTTTAACCTGGGCTACATAGTGAGACCCTGTCTTTGAACACCTTTAATCCTAGCACTCAGGAGGCAGAGGTAGGGGGATTTTTGAGTTTGAGGCCATCTAGTCTACAGAGTGAGTTCCAGGACTGACAGGGCTACAAAGAGAAACTCTGTAAAACTAAACCAAATCAAACCAACCAATCAACCAACCAACCAAATAAACAAAAAACCCAAACCAAAACAACAACAACAGCACCCACCAACAAAGCAGACTTCTGGATAAGGTGGAAGATTTTAAGCAGATTGCAAGGAATGGCTGATCATTCTTAGGAAAGCTGGGTTCTGGAATATTTTAGAATTCCATCAGCTGCCACTCAGTTCCTGGGATCCGCTTGATCAGCTCTCCAGCAAACTTCACCACCACTGATGGACCTGCCGAGACAGCAACCAACTCAGGGGCCACTGCAGCTGAAGAATGGGGACTCTGAAGTTGGTTGCAAACCTGGCTGTCATACTTCTCTCAGGAAATCCACAAAAGCTAGATTTTTATTTATGGGGTCCCCAGCAACTGCCACTGGGACCACCATCCATGAGGACTGAAACCGTGGGAAGTACAGACAACCTCTTAACAGTGCCTCCACTAGCTGCTGCCCATGCCAACAGGGTGGGGTTGCAGTACCACACCTGAGCAAACAGTGCCTTGGCTGGTCCCAACTCACAGAAAACTGCACAGCAGAGGAGCTAAGAATCCCTGGAAGACAGAACTAGTTAAAATCAATGAGTTTATCCTTGAACAGAAAGACTGAAAAATAATACCCAGGCAAGAGGTTTCATTATCTTGTATCTCCCTTCAGCACTAGCACCCTAGCACCCCCGCATCTGCTTATCAAGTAATGCCCTTTGTACACGTTCCTCTACTGTTCAAACACTGCCTTCAAAAAAGCCACTATTGCCCTGATATCAAAAATTACTGGCCAGCTCCCTTGATGAGCATATACATAAAAATTCTCAATGTAACACTTTCAAACTGAGTTCAAGAACACATCAAAAAGTTTGTTCCTTTATTCTAGGGATTCAGGAATCAATAAATATAACCTATTAATGAATGTAATCCATCACATATGTGGACTAAAAACAGAAATCACATGATATTTACCTGTAAAAGAATGAAAACTGGGTATCTTCCTGGAGAAGAATAAAAGTTGATTCTTTAAATTTTTGGTAAAAGATTATTCTATTTTTAATTTATTAGTGTTTTGCCTGCATGTGTGTATGTGCATCACATCTGTGCATTGCCTGCAGAGGCCAAAAGAGGACATTGGATCCCCAGGACCTAAAATTATGGATGGTTGTGAGCTGCAATGTGAGTTCTAGGAACCAAACCTGAATCTTCTACAAGAACAATAAGTACTCTTAACTGCTAAGCCATCTCTCCAGCCCTGAAAGGTGATTATTTCTTACCATGTACAAAAATTAATTCCAAAAGCAAGAAAGACTTGAATACCAGACCCAAAGCTCTGAAATGAAGAAGAAGAAGAGGAGGAGGAGGAGGAGGAAGAGGAGGAGGAAGAAGAGAAAGAGAAAGAAGAAAGAAGAAGAAGAAGAAGAAGAGGAAGAGGAAGAGGAAGAGGCAGAGGCAGAGGCAGAAGGAGGAGAAGGAGGAGGAGGAGGAGGAGGAGGAGGAGGAAGAAGAAGAAGATTCCACTTCAGGATATAGACTCAGACAAGGCCTTTGTGAATAGGACCCAATTTTGCAGTAAGTAAGACCAACAATTAACAAGTGGGATATCATGAAATTAAAAAGTTGCTATACTATGGAGTCAACCATTAATCAACTAAAGAGGTAGCCTACAGAACGTTTTTTTTGCCAGCTATACATCTGACAGAGGATTAGTATGTGGAATATAAAAATAACTAAATACAAAGAAAGTAAACAGTGAAATTTAAAAAATGGACTCCGGAACTGAACACAGTTCTCAGAAGAATAAATATGACTAATAAACATTTTAAGAAGCGCTCATCATCCCCAGCAATCAGAGAAATAAAAAATAAAACTACACTGAGATTTCACCTTACCCTATTCAGAATGGCTAAGATCAAGAAAACCAAAGCCAATAATTGACAGCCAGGACATTGGGAAAGGAGAATGTTTATCCACTGCTGGCAGACTATAAATAGGTGCAGCCACTTTGGAAGTCAGTGTTCAGACTCCTCAGGGCTAGAGGCAGATGTATCATATGATACAGCTATGCCCTCTGAGGCATATACCCAAAGTTTTCTAAACCATCACAGGCTTACTTGCCTATTCATGCTCATTGCTGTTCTAATCAAACAAGCGAAGAAATGGAATTGATACAATGGAATTTTATCCATCTGTAAAGAAAAATGAAATTATAAAATATGCAGGAATTGTATTAAAACTGGAAAATACTCGGTTAAGTAAGGTTATTTGGGCCCAGAAGGACAAATGCCACATGCTCTGTTTCATAGGTAGATCCAGCTTGGACTTAGATTTGGGTGTAACTTAGGGTACCTGTACGAGCCAGGGAGCTAGAAATGGGCAATTGCATGGGTTTAGGAAGATCTTAAGGGAAGGGGAATAGTGGAACACAGGGGATATAAAGGAGAAAGGGCAGCAATGGGAGGTGTTATGTAAAGACAGGGGTGGGATTGCAGAGGGAAGGGTTGTGGGAGGGACAACTAACACTTAGGAGATTTGAAAAAGCCATATAGAAATCAATTTTATAAGCTCACTGAAAAATATGATTTAAAAAGTTTGAATAGAAGTACCCTAGATGGAGGGATAATTCTCTTTCCAGAAGCCAAGTTATTAAACAAAAATCTCAGTGCCTGATATGGGATACTCTCCTTTGTGTTGTTGGTGAGAGGCAGCTCAGCAATCCCTAAAACAATACAAGTTATTATTATTACTCTTGATTACCCATCAGAACATGATGGTAAGACTCTCTTGGTGAAGACACTACACACTTTGGTCATAAGATAGTCAATCCAGTACCGAACTGGGTACTTCTTCCCTGCTGACTAGCTTTTGTGGTGCTAAAAAAATTCTTTGTATGCTACCAAGGGAAAAAAAAGTCATCAATAGCTTTATCCAGCTATGAATTCTTGAGAACTACATTAATGATTGGCCTGGAAAGATATTATGGGAGTGGCATGAATGTTATGGGAATAATTGGTGACTTTTTATTGGATATAAGTCCCACTCCACAGGAGGGAGCTCATTCTTATATAAATCTGGCCAGGAACCTTTGGATGGAGAGGTCTTAAGCCCTAGGGGAGAGCCTACTACTATTATCATGCTAAATATAGTATCAAACTGCTTTCAAAATAATTTTGTTCATACCCATAAATTAAGGCAGCTCTTAGTCCTCATCTGAGACGCTTCTTTTTGCAGTGGGTGGTGGTTAATGAAGAGACATGCAATTGGTCAATATGCAAAGAATAAGTAACCATTTGAGTGTTCAGCATTAAATGGGTGTTTGTACATTTATGCTGAGGGGTATTTGTACATTGTGTGAAGGTATATTGCTGTGATTGGTGTAATAGAAAGTTAAATGGCCAATAGCTAGACAGGAAGTATAGGTGGGATTTCTGGGGAGAGAAAGAAAGAGTAGAGGAAACAGGACATGCAAGATGCAAAAGAGGTAACGCCATGTGATAGAATGTAGATAGATTAACTTAATCTATAAGAGCTAGTTAGGAATAAGCCTAAGCTATAGGCTGGGGGGCTTTCATAGTTAATAAGAAGTCTCCACATCATTATTTGGGAGCTGGCTGGTGAGACATAAAAGGACTGGTTACATGTCTATATCACCTCTCTCCCCACCCAAGGTACAGGGAACCTACAGAAGAAATGGCAGAAAGTTTGGAAGAGCCCAAGGTCCAAGGTGAGGGAGAATTGCTGAGAACTATTTTTGTTGTTTTTTGGTTTTTGTTTATTTTTAAATGGATGCTTCTCACAAACTCGCAGTGATTGTGGTTATGTGTGTAAGACCTGAAGACCTGTACAAGGTCAAGACAACATTCCAACATGGATGTAGAGGGGCACTTGAGGTACCATCCTTAGCTGAGGAACTATAGCAGTCAATGACCACTGGGCTACACTGGGGAGGGACAGTCATTTTTTCTTCAGGGGTGTGGCTCCTGGTAGGTTGGTCATACTCTAGAAGGCTCCACACCCATGGGAGAAGTTGTTGTACTAGTTTGATGCAGTGACTTTAAAAAAAGGAGATGAGAGAAGGTTGGTAGGGAAGTGTGTATGTGTGTGTGTGTTTGTGTGTGTGTTTGTGTGTGTATGTGTGTGTTTGTGTGTGTATGTGTGTGTGTTTGTGTGTGTGTATATGTGTGTGTATGTGTGTGTGTGTGTGTGTTTGTGTGTGTATGTTAGGGTCCAGAATGAGTTGGAGGGAGGAATTTGTGGGTTGGATATTACCAAAATACATTATAAACATCTACAAAATTATCAAAGAATAAATAATACATAAAAACAAATGTGTAAGTATTTATTAGGAAAAAAATTATAATCTATCACAAAACTTGAAAAAATAGTAATAAAAATTACCTAGTATGAACTGGAGTATTCTAGAAAACATTCAAGTGGGAGTTCCAACGCTACTATTTCATAAACTGATAGCCCTGGCCAGGTACAGAATGATTTGGTTTCAGTTTTGCATGTGGAATAGGAACCCTGCCCTTATATCCCAGTACATAAATCACTCTGTGCTCTACAAATCCCCATTCTGCTGTCCTACCCACAAGATATTGATGATGCTTTATGAAAACCAAATCCTTGGCAGGGCAACACTGTGGCTTGCCATGTGTCAGCATTACTATGCACCACATACAGGCAGTTGGTGGACCCTTTTCAGTTTCCATCTGACCTCTGAATATGTGCCTTGTGCCCATCTACTTTTAAAGGAGGTTGGTAGAAGAAACCCATACAGTTCTACTTTAATCTATTTTGCCTATTTCCAATTCTAGAGAAGGTTTGGGGGAGAGAGAGCTGGCTGGTTAAAAGGGTGGAAGTTCCGAGTTCAAGTGAAGAGCGAGCCACAGGAAATTCAAGGGAATCACAGCACTTGTGTGTGGCCGCTGGTTGTTCACCTTCAGTATGCTCTACTATTGTAAATAATTTATTGTTTGTCTTATGGCCATCTGTAGAAACATACAGAAAGGAAATTTTTTATATAGTTATTTATTTATTTATTTATTTTAACATACCAGCGACTTTAGTTTCCCTATAACTAAAAAGGTTTGCCATCCCAGGAACTTCAGGTATGAAGGTGGTTGTACATGTGGTAATGGTGTCCTTACCTACTGTGTCCAACCTGGAAAAGCATGATAACCTTTGGTTGTCCTTTGATGATGCCTTACACCAACATATTTTGAATAATTGAGCACATATCTGATGCCATCCTGAAGCAATGGGAAGAATCAGAAGTCCTTAATCTCTGCTCCAGGGCTCACCTCAAAGTGCCATTTTGCATCATAGCTCTTTAAGGCCCAAGATTAAGTCATAGCTATAACCCAAAGCTTTTCAGGGGAGACCTCAGATAAAGTGATGCTCAACAGCTTCACCTTGGCCATCACAGGCAGCATCCATCAGAAAGACNGGGGGGGGGAAGAGACCACAGAATTCAAGGGGAAATACAGCACTGGTACCGTTTCCACTTTCCTTAGTGAGAGCAAGTCAAAGCCTTCGGAAAGAAGGAAGAATAGTGGGTCTCTATTACACGGTTACAAAACTGTGCAACCAGATACAGCCTTGCTTGCTGCTTATCACAGGCTCTCGACTTTGTAAAACCCAAAGAACCTCATATTCAAAGGAATACCTTTCCCATGTCTTTTCCAGAAACTACAGAACATCAGGTGATCACGTTAAGCCAACAAACTGTCATAAAGAGCTGTTTCTTGGGGGTTCAAAATCCAGACTCCACTGAGTAGAAAGTACATATTGACAAAAACAAAAGAGCAGGTTGCTTGTGAGCAATAAACCGTAGTATCTATTTAGATGGATGTGTAGTGAGATAAATGCATCTGCCTTCCAGCTTTGATGGCTACACTAATCCTGAAGTCAAATGGAACCCAGGGTGGGGTGACACGGGAAGCAGCATCGGGAGAGCGGGGAGAGGCTCCAAGGAGAACCTTTTTGGAGAAGGAACGGAGAACGAAGGAGAACGAACGGAAGCAGCCGTTGCTGAGATCTTAGGAGAGGCAGCTGCTCTTAACCTTTTAAAATTTCATTTTACGAAGCCCCACCTTTCCCTGACTGCAGTACAAATCCGTGTTTTTTTGTTTTTGTTTTTCCCCATTTAGGGTGGTCCTTGTTTCCAAGGTCAATCCCTCTGGCTTCAGACAGGTCCCCCCTTTCAGGTTCTCCTTACTAGGGCCAATCTTATAGCTTTACTCTTTGATTTTAGAGGCTGAGGCCAAACGAGGATGGAGGGGCTATATCAACTGTCTCTCATTATCAGACTTCCTGGTGTATGGAATGTATCTTGTTCCTGTATTTGTGGATCCCTAGCTAACAAGGAGCGACAAATGGGGTTCAAGTGAGCACAAGCCAAGCTGGTCTCCGCAACAGGCACACCACCTAAATTGAGTCCCCTGTTTCACCCAGGCGGAATGGATGCGGGACTTCGCATCTTGGCGTCTCTCGGTAACGCTGTGGCCCCGAATCATTCCAGGACCTCGGGAGCAACTTCGCCGGGGACCGGTGAGCAGGGTTGCTCCCAGCCCCGAAGAGGCGACCAACGGCTAAGACGCACTAGGTATCCTCACCACTCCAGCACCCTTCCTCCATCCGAGAGGCCTCCAAACCAGTGTGCCCCTTATCCGTCTCAGTCCCCTTCCTGGCGGCGTTCCCCCTCCCTATCCGCGCCTCCCTTCCTAGGTGGAGCTTCCTCAGGCAGTGCCTCCTTTTTTCCCAGCCCCGAGCCCCTGACCCAGCGGAACTTCTGACCTTTTCCGAGCCTCAGAGGTGTCCACTTGTCAGGTCCGGTCACGAATGTGGCCGCTGGTGCCCAGCAGGTACAGGCGTCCGCACCCCGTTTTGCCTGGCCCCGCCCGCTGCAGGCGCTGGCAACCACTGATGGCCCTACCCTGCTAGCCCGCAAGCAGGTAGCCCAACACTGCGCTTTCCTTTGCGCCCCTTGACCCTGCTTCAGAGACAGTCTCTGCCCGGCCACAGGCACTCCCTAAAGAGTGTGCTGCTGAAGCCCAGGCTTTTGGCTCATCCAGGCAGACTTCTTAATGGAAACTTCCTACTATGTAAAACAATTCCTGTCCTGGGAGGTAGGGAAGGTATAGCTCTGAACTTTGCCAGCCTGTGAACCACAGCCAACATACATAGGGCAATTGGCAACGGACTGCTCACCTGCCAAAGAAGGCTCTGGTGGGTGGTACATACATGAGTGGACGCCTTTAAAGAAAAAGAAATCCATCCATCCATCCATCATCCATCCCTCCATCCATCAATCCATCCATCATCTGCTCTGTACACATTTGACAAAAATCCACCAGGTGGGCATAGTTCGGGGAGAAGTCCAAGAAGAGTTCCCTTCCTCCCTTGAAATGCATGGCTCTCACTGTAGTGTTTAAGATGCTACGACCTTTGTAGTTCTTTCTGCATCCGCCCCCCCNGCTGCCCCTTACCCCTTAAAGACAAGAGGAGAAAGAGGAGAATGTTAGTACTAAGGTTTTCTTTTCACAGGCTGGTAAGAAGCAGCAGAGGAATCTATGAAAAGCTGCTCTGTTTTTCAGAAAGTGTATTATAATAAACATTTATATTGTCGGCTTGGGGACTAGTACTGGGAAGAGTCAGACCTAATCCTGGAGTTTGCTCACACATGTAGGTTTTGAAATAGAGGAAAGGGAGGAACCCTACACAGTCATCGGTCTGGGAGAGGCTGCTCTGGGGCTTTCTGCTCAGGAAGATTATATTTTCCTCATAGGCAAAGGTCATGAGACAAACGTGTGTCATTTTAATTATATAGCTACTGACTGACTAGCAAAGCTGCTTTTAAAATTTCTTTTTCTCTTTTTATTTTCTTTTCTTTCTTTTTCTTTTTTATTTCTTTTTTTCTTTTTCTTTTTCTTTTTTGATAGACTCTTACGTAGCCCAGGCTGGCTTCAACTTTGCCTGGTAGCCAAAGATGGCCTTGGACTTCTGATCCCTCTGCTTCTGCTTTGAAAGAACAGGGATTACAGGCTATCCTCTATGTCTGGTTTATGTAGTTCAGAGGTTGAATACAGTGTTTTGAGCAAGCTAGGAAAATACTCTACGAATTAAAATGTATCCACAGCCCAGAGATACTTACTTGGTGTTTGTGTGTGTTTGTGTGTGTGTGTGTGTGTGTGTGTGTGTGTGTGTGTGTAGGCAGAGGTCCATGTTGGGTGTCTCCAATCACTTTCCACCTAATTTCTTGAGACAAGGTCACTCACTGAACCTGGAGCTGGTTCACCTGTTTAGTTGGACGATGGACCAGCAATCGTTCAGATCCTCCCTCGTTGCAGTGAGATGATGGGTGTGTGGGGCCCCCTTCATGCCCAGCATTTTACATGAGTCCTGGGGATCTGAACTCAGGTCCTCATTCTTGCACTGCAAGCACTTTACCTATCGAGCCACCTCTTCAGCCCTGAGATGCTTCTTAACCTTGAAAAATCAGAACTTAGAAAAGGATCATGGTAGCATCCAGATATTAAGACAAGCCAGTTTTTAAAGTATAATTTTAACTGCCCTTAACTTCATTGAAATCAAACAGTTTCAATGAAGTAGTTAAAAACAAAAAATCAGGAAATTAACTTTAAAATAATACAATAATATAAATTATAGTATTTTCAAATTTCATCCATATTCTAGCATGTATCAGATTTTCATTCCTCTTGCTTGGTAATATTCTATTGCATATTTATAAAGTATTTAATTCATGTATTCATCTCATAGTGAAAATTTGGCTTGTTTCCACATTTTGGCTACTGTGGATAAGGCTGCTATGAACATTTGAGTCTCTGCTTTCAGTTTTTGTTAATATGCCCAGAATCTATCTTTCTCATCTCCCCTTCTTCTGAACTCCCCAGCCCCCTGCCGCAGGGCTTGACCTTCAACTCCCTAGATGGATCTCCTCCTGCCTCTTTGGCTAGATTAACAGATATGTTCTAGTATGTCTGGATTATGCAGTGCTGGGGATTGAACCCAAGAGTTCGTGTTAGGTAAGAAATCTACCTCCTGAGCTACATCCCTAACACAACTGTTCTCCTCTTCCATTCTCTCACTGACCGACACTCCAAGATCACAAGTGTATTTCTAGGTATTTATTCCTTATGATGCTATTGTAAGCGAGACTTTAAAAACTTCTTTCAAGCCAGGTAATGGGTGGCCCATGCTTTTAATCCAAGCACTTGGGAGTCAGAGGCAGGTAGATCTCTGAGTTCAAGGCCAGCCTGGTCTATAGAGTGAGTTGCAGGACAGCCAGGGCTACACAGAGAGACCCTGTCTTGAAAAACTGAAAAAAAAGGGAAGGAAGAAAGAAAGAAAGCAGTTCGTCTTGCCTTACACAGAGCTGATTCACTAGCACAGCATTGAAGGCTATAAAAATAATTCATTCAAAGATGGTTTCCACATTAGCAAGCAATTATTACATCATTAAAAATGGAGACCATAAAGAAACACAAAAGTTGTATCATATAACTGAAGAAGTACAGTCCCTGAACAAGATTATAGATGGACTCCTTAGTGTATCATGTTGCCGGTCACTTCCTCTGCAGGCAGCGTTCCTTAAGCTTCAGTGCTACAAACCCCAGCATGTGTTTGCACTCCTTTCCTTTTAGGCTTTAGCTCTGATCTTTATTCTCTACTGGTTGTCTCTAAGTCCTAAAGTCAAACCCTGTTTCACCAGGTCGATCTTGGGATTCCTCAGTCACCACCCTCCAGCTCTTTAAGTCTCTTTCAACAGCCTAAAATCTAAGACTCTCGCTAGATTCCTCTTTCTAGACTGTTCACCTTTCTCTTCCTAATTTGATCAGTTGCAAATTCTTACTATCTGTGGTGGTTTGAATGGAACTAGCCCTGATAAGCTCCTGTATTTGAATGCTTGGTCCCCAGCTGGGGGAACTGTTGGGGAAAGTTTAGGAGGTATGGCTTTGTAGGAGGAGCCATAGCAGTAGGGATTCGGTTTGAGGGTTTTCAAAGCCCTGCCACTTCCAGTCATCTCTCTCTCTGCCTCCTACTTTCAAATAGTAATGTAAGCTCACTGTTATTGCTTCAGCACCATGTCTGCCTGCCTTCTGCCATGCTCCCTGCCATGATGGTCATGGACTCTTATCCCTTGGATCCCTGAAGCCCAAATGAAACTCTTTCTTCGGTACATTTCCTCCGTCCTGGTGTTTCGTCATGACAACAGGAGAATAACTAGGACAACATCTTCACATCTTTCATTGATTTATGTTTTAAATATTTTCCTCCCACTCTCCCTCCTCCACCCTCTCCCTCTCCAGTCCTAAGAGCAGTCAGGATTCCCTGCCCTGTGGGAAGTCCAA
>LOJH01057874.1:0-11489 GCA_001685095.1 Ellobius talpinus | reverse complement strand
CACACAGCCAGTACATGAAGTAGAATCAAAACCCAGATCCATTGTCCTTGGCTGTGTTTTTTCTATACTCACATACACATTTATCTAAAACACAAAGTTATATTTTACATAGATATTCAGAGATTTCTTTCTGTGCATCTTTCAACATGTTTATTTATTGCTGAATTTGCCATCCTCCTGCTGCTGTCTCCAAGTGCTGGTATTATAGCTATCATTCTCGGCTCTGACCAAATGTTCCTATTCAGATATTTTGACTATAGATTATAGTTATCTTGGCCTTTGTGTACTCTGATATTCATGTGGGAGGACTCTCAGCACTGTAGACTGGAAACTATTTCTAGACGGTAAGCTGGAGAGATGGTTATACATGTCTTAAAGTCATCACATCATTCTTAGATCTTTCAAGGCCAACAACAGGAGAAGCCAGCTATGCAGAATCAGATTTTGCTGGCTTTGAACTGGTATTCCTCAACTTTCATTTTCTGTTTGAGTTTATGTTTAGGAGCTAGTAAAATAAAAGAAAGTGTCCATCCATGGACACAGGTAACCCAGGCCTGAATCAAAGCTCCATGTAAATATTCATTAATTGTTCAATCTACAACCTTATTCTTTTATCTTTATAATATTCGTTGAACATATACTTTGTGCTGGACACTGTGTGCTATTCTTCAGTCTTGGTTTGTAATTTGTAAAATAAGACCCAATCATATTACTTCATGATATCTTGTGAAAAATGACTGTGATTTCTTCTACTTTTCTAATGATCTTGAAATGTGACCCAAAGAACTTCTCAAAATAAGGACTCCATTCCTTTACTCATCAAGCTCAGACTTCTGTGGCTGGAGAAGGTCTATGTGTTGTGGTCAGAGTAAGGTGGTGTGTCCTGAGCTGGTAGATGTACTGTGGTAGGAGGGTGGAGGGTAGGGTTGGGAGGTAAGAAGTATGTTCTGAGCTGTATGTTCTGAGCTGGTCTTTAAGGACCTTTTGATCTTCTCTTCACAATTTGGAACTATTTTGTCTGTCTGTGAGTAGGCCTGAAAATGGTGCCCTACATAATGGGAGAGACAGTGGTCGGAGGCACAGTTTAGTCTTGTACCCAATATCACGTGAAATCGGCCTCATTGTATACATGAGCTATTTAATATCATACATTGCATTCAGTTTATACACCTGAGATCTATGAGATAGGCTGAGACTAGAGCTTCTCAGTTGAGGCCACTCTCCATGGTTACCCTGCCCAACTGGTAGCTAAAGTATGTCTAATGTTATAAGTCACTGTAACACTCCACTCAGGGTGATTCATTAGTAACAGAAGCTAACTAACAGATAAACTCACATTGTAACAGAAATTGAACAATAGGTGATGAAAGTCCATTGCACAACGTCTAATATATAATAGATACCCATGGATGCTTAGAATGGTTATTTAAAATATCATTGTCATTATCAAATAAAGACATACCATATTGGCAAGCAATTATTTAATACATCTGAATGCTTTCTTAATTGTAAGCTCTTTATATGTGATATTTCAATTAACATATACATATTTATGTGTGTAATTTGTGCATATAAAGCAATAGAAATATAAATACAAATCTGCTCATGTCTATATATCTATTAAAGAATAAAAATGACACAATAATTTAGTATATATTTACATAGAGAAGAGAGAGCATGGCCTGGTAATAATATGTAGTAGTCTTCTTGTGTACACAAGATATCCTTTCTTGCAAGTCACTCCACAGGTGCCTAAAAATACAGGTAGTACCAACTAACTCCTTTATGTACTCTGTTTTTTTCTTGTAAGTATAAATTATATAGCAATGCACTCAGGTTGGCTATGTGGACTCACTGAAGGGGCAGCATGGAAAATTTCATGTGAATGTTTGAATAAAACATTTAATATTGGATGAAGACTGACCTTTCAGGTCTCAGATGCTCACTTCCTTTCTTTTGTGACACATAGGACAAATGCCTGAACATTAGTCCCATGTCTTTAAAAGGCAGTTTCATTATTTGGCATGTCTGTGTTAATTACCATATTTTATAGTGTTTGATTTATGAGTGAGGTATGGTAAATGATGAACAATTATATAAAATAGAATAGTTATAACAATACACTGATATATTGTTATTTTGAATTTAGGAATTGCTTGTTTCTGGAAATTCCCATTTGACATTTTTAGGCCACAGTTGATGTTTGGGTAACTGAAAGTGCAAAAGGCGAAGTTGCAAGGGAAGAACTGTTATCGATAACCCACATGTGAAGGACATTTTCAAAAGTGTTATACACTAGTATACAGTTGCCATTAAAGCTATGCTAACCAAATATTAACTTCCGTGAACAAGAAGTGCCTGGGCCTCTTTTTAAATCTAGGATTATTATTGTAAAGGTCAGCTGTCAGGCTGGCAAGATGGCTCAGTGGTTGAAGGCACTTGACACCAAGCCTGATGATCTGAGTTCAATCCCTGGGACCCACATGGTGGAAAGAGAGAACCAGCTCCTTCAAGTTGTTCTTTGACTTCCACAGGAGCACCATGGCAAGAATATTCCCATGCACACACATGCACACATAAAGTAAACAAAATGCAATGAAACATTTAAATATTAAATTCATTGTGGCCTATATCTGTGAACATACTGGTTAGTTCATGTTTTTGACTGAATGAGAGGTAAGTTACCTACATTACTGTATATCAGCTTTTAGTAAGAAAACATGCTTTAAATATTAAACTTGAAAACATATTTTCAGAGACACTTCCTTGATATCTTTAACCAGATAACATTTTCCACTTTAGGTCTTCATTGCAGACCACATTTATTCTTTGTAGTATTAGTTGCAACTGTTTTCAGGGAATTTCTGGGTTTCACAGTCAACTACACTAGCTGAGGGACTTGATTTTGCACAGTGTTTGTTCTGGTTTCTTGTATAGCCTTGTACTTTGTAGATAGAGGTCTTGTATGTTAGGGACTGAGGAATGCCCCTTGGATCTAATAGCAAAAGACCTGATGAATGTGAGAACATTGTGCTCAGTCTGCTCACGGAAAACCTCAGCTGACGAAGACTGCAAAAGGCATGGAAAAAAGCACCAACAGTGCTTCAAAATGACAAATTCCTTTTATGCTTCTCTCTCTCTCTCCCTCCCTCCCTCCCTCCCTCTCCCCTTTTTCTTTCTTTCTCTAAGAGAAATACTGTTTAAACCTAAACTGTTGTGTGAAACTTTCCAAAAATGATTTTTATCTATTTGACCACTAATGTGTCTCTGAGAATCATGATCGGGGGGAGGGGACTATGTAAGGACAGGTACTCTTTCAGTTCTGTACACAAATTTATTTGGAGCTCTTCAGAGTCTTATCAGCCCAGAAGATATATACATAACACAGTTAATCAGTGTTCAGGTTGGCTATGTGGAGTCATTGATGAGGCAGCATAAACATGGCCATGTGATTATTTAAAGAAAAAATTTAAAACTGAATGACTATTGATCTTTCAGATCCCAGACACTCACTCTGTTTCTCCAGAGACACAGGACACATGCCTGACTATTAATACTGTACCTTTAAGTGATTTAATTATTTGAAGTGTCTGTGTTAATCAGCATATGACGTTAAAGACAAGAACTGAATGACCTTTAGTTTCAGCACCATAAATATTTAAAAGAAAACAGACCTTTTGCGTTTGGGAAAGGGCGTGTCAGATGAACAGGTGTCACTGTGGAATCATGGGCTGCTTTCCAAAACCATCCACCTGGACAGAAGTGTTGACTGAGTCCCACATGCATATGGGATTTTCCATTTGAATCCTGCTTCTCTGCACTGAGCATCACTAGAATCCATGAATCAGTAATCTGTTAGGAATTATCAAGAGTCTAAAGAGTTGGGTTGCTATGACAAGAAGCCAGGCCCCATGATAGACAGTTGGTCTGGACATAATTTTCTTCTTATACAGTTCTCATTGAGTAACTAATGAGTCCTTGGTGAAAGGTAAACAACAGTCAGCTTAGAGGAAAGAAAAAAAGAACCTAAATGAAAGGAAGTTTCAGAGACAAACCTTAGAAGAAACATTTAGCAAGCTAAAAGCAGCAATAAATACCATCTGTAGGTAAGAAAGCTAGGTATATAGCCTTTTTTGAACATGGAAGAGCAGCGGTACTCAACCTGTGGGATGTGACCCCTTTGGAGGTTGAACGAACCTTTCACAAGGGTCACCTAAAACCATAGAAAAGCACAGATAGATATTAACCTTGCGATTCATTACAGTAATAAAATTATAGTTAAGAAGTAGCAGCAAAAATAATTGTATGGTTGGGAGTTACCACAACATGGGGAACTGTATTAAAGGTCCTAGCATTAGGAAGGTTGAGAACACTGATGGAAGAGACAAATCAGGGCAGGACCAGAAGGGATGCAACCATCTCTAGCAAAATGAGCAAAGTTGCTGTAAAACACCAAGCTCTCATAAGCACAGGCTAATGAAGCTGTTCATTCATTCTCATCCTTTGGTTCTTTTTATATGACATTCACTTCTTACTTATGACTGTCTTTAAAGAAGCCAGCTGGTAGAGTTAAAGTACCTGCACATCTCTGTTTGGTGTTGAGCATTTAGTTATTGTATCACCTTTTATACAGTCCTTGGCTCATGCATGCATTCCATTTTTTGTTTATGAGAACAGAGCATGACTGCAGGCTGAATCTTGACATTGCCTTTATTGGCATTTAATAGTGGACACTCTGCTCATCTGATACTATCACCCCAGCCTCAGGAGAGAGGCACGGTAGGTCTAAAGCTACAGTAACATCTCCAGCAGTGCATCTTGACCACATTTATGTCTTACATTTTTGTCATTACTATATTTCTAAAGGGTCTGTTTCACGTGGCCAATTTTATTACTCTCTTTGACTTGCCAATGCTCAGTATCCCAGTGCCAGAAGCAGCATTAAACTATTCGACTGGTCTTATCATCTTCCAGAAAACAATAAAGGCCCCTTTGTGTGCTTTAGCTAAATTCGTTCATTGTGCCAACAAGACAGGAATTAGGCATGTCTTATAGTCCAGGCTGACATCCAACTAGAGAGGATTATGGCTTTCTCTATTCTCCACCCCAGGTTTTGGAATTGACTTCTCCCTACTGCAGAACACATATTTGGTTAATTTTATTTATAGATACCAGACTTTTCTTAAGTTTATATGTTCTTGATTTCAAAACCTTAAGCAATCACCAATTTGTTTTTGTTTAGCCTTTTTAAAAAAGATGAGCTAAAGTTGAACAATCACAAGATGAAGCTGACACAAATTGGAGAAAGAGGTATAATAATTAGTTTGTCACAACAACTTTGTTCTAAATCATTGCCACATTCATAGGACATTTATGGAGCTTAGGAGAGTTGGTTAGTTATTCGTATACTCAAAAGTGCACACAATAGTAGTAAACACATTTAAGAAGCAGTGTTTGAAGAGTTCTATGTAATTTGTTAAAATCTTTTAAAATTTTATTTTTATTTTTTAATTGTGTGAGTATATATACTTGCTCTCTTGCATACATGTGCACACACATGAGTGTGGATGCCAGTGGGAGAGAACAGAGGCATTGGACCGCTTGGACCTGGAGTTACAGGCAGTGGCAAGCTGTCCAATGTGGGTGCTGGGAACTGAACTCAGGTTCTCTGTAAGAGCAGGACATGCTTTTAACCATTGTGCCATCTTCCTGTCCCACTAAAAGCCCTTTTTAAAAAGCAATTTTATCTTCTTCTTGGTTTAACTTTAAGAAATGCCATCTTCTTAATTTTGTCTAATAGTTTGAATCATACTGTAACATTTGGGGATTTAACAAGTGAGCCTGATAGTTTCACCCAAATCACTTCTGCCTCTCCTCCTGGAAACAGAGTTGTATTTGGACGCAGATCTGTGAAGTAGACCCTACCTTCCAGCCTCCCTTACAGCTAACTAGCTAAGTTCTTATTCATAGGATGGCAGCAGAAGTAACAAGTCTGGGTATGAATGCTAACCTCAGGCAAAAATCTTTAAGATTCTTTCTGGATATAGCTTTATTTGTGTTGCAGATTATAACCGTCAACTTGAAGGAATCTGAATCTCGGAGATACTGCATGTCACAGATCTGTCTCATCTGTTCAAACTATGCATTTTCATTCTGTTGTGTGAGAAGAGGTAAAATCCCAGGGTCCATTGAGCCAGTCAGGAGTGGCGGTATCTTTGAGTCAAGTCTTTGGGAGGCTGAGGCAGGAGGATTGTGAGCTTGAGGCCACTCTGGGCTGCTCAGCAAGACCTTATCTTAAAACAGACAAAGACAAAATTAATTAACCCGTTAGAATTTTTGCTTCTCTCAGTTACAGGAATTGGTCCATAAATATAAGGAGCACAAGTAATAATCCCAGTTAACCTTTGATGTGTGCTAGCTATGTTTAAGTTTTTGTGGTTTTAAAATTTCACCAGGAAGTAGGATTTGAAATGGGACTTCACTAATTGGAGATGCAAACACCAAATGCATATTTTAACATGCCTTTCTTCATTTAATTTATACTTTACTGCTGGTGAAACTGAATAATCTTGGAGTCATTTCTACAGTGTGGGAAGTAACTGCTAAGGTCTTCTTAAAATTAATTGGTGCTATCTGTTGAAAGCAAAAATGTATGACTTTTGATGACTTTTGGCTCCCAGTTCTTGAAATCAGTCATCTATCTATCTATCTATCTATCTATCTATCTATCTATCTATCTATNNNNTCTATCTATCTATCTATCTATCTATCTATCTATCTATCTATCTAAATACATATATGCAAAAGTACATGAATTGTAAATAATTTTATTGATAGGGAATATTATAAAGAAGCTAAGCATTGACCGGCATAGGAATGGTTCCATAAATTATAGAAGCAGCCAATCTGTGACATCTTCATTAAGGATAAGATGGTGGAATGTTCAGACATGAGACAATAATTAGATGATAATAAAAAGTTACAGAACAATGATAGTTGTTTTGTATTATGATCATGATCCATTTAAGCGAACAATGTGTCTGTATTCCCATGTGAGACTCTAAGTGTGTGATCAGAGGAAGAAAGCACAGCTGAGATAAGAGTGCAATTTCATCTTTGAATTCCTTCATTTGTTGCAGCATCCAACACCTAATAAAATTTAGATGTTGACCCAGATATAATGAGTTTCACTCCTCTATCATCCATAGTGCAATAAATAAGCAGTAAGTGCATCCACATGAGTATAAGTATATACATTTGTATACATACAGGGAAAACCTAGGACCATGTGTCCACATTGCTTCTGGAAAGCAAAGAGAAATTTGCAACAAAGAACAATAGTGAATGGGGACTATCAGTTTTTACTTCTGTGCTCTTCCCTCTTTTTTGACACCTTAAATAGTCCCCTGACTCCTTGATTTAAACAAAACATTACATTAAGATCACAATGTCGTTAGAATATTTGATATAAATATAGTATAGGAGTTTTCAAGATACGAGGGAGACTGTGGGATTTACCCCTTTGACACCATGGATTTCAAAGAAATCAGCCTTGATCTAGCAGAAAAGTACAGGATCAGAAAGAAATTCAAATCCAAATGTAAAATATGACTCATCATGGAACTCTTCAAGAATGTATGAGAATATTACAACCTTTATGGATGAATTTGGGAATTAATGAAGAAACCTGTGGACTTCAGCATCTGGGCTGAGAGCAGTGCCCGTGGCCGTGAGATTGTTATGGAACAGAAGCAACATCAGGTTCCCTAGCAATGTCTGACAGTTTCACTCTTGATAAACAAGGATATGTCTTAATTCCTTTTCTGTTGCTGTGCTAAGATATCACGATCATGGCAACTTATAGATGAAAGAATTTAGTGGGACTTTGTTTCACAGGGTTAGTCCCACTAAATGACCATCATGGCAAAGAGCATTGCAACAGGCAGACACACATGGCACTGGAACAGTAACTATGAGCTTCTATCTTGAGACAACAGCATGAGACAGGGTGGGGGAAGAAGAGGGAGTGCTAACTGAGAATGATGTGAGCTTTGGAAACCTCAAAGCTGGTCCTCAAACATGCCACATCTCCTAATCCTTCCCACACAGTTTTACAGTCCTGGGACAAGGCATTTAAATATATAAGCCTATGGGGGCTGTTCTCATTTAAACCATCACCACATATCTTAAGGTGCTTTCAATTTTTATTTTAATACTGGGCAGATTATGACACAGACAGTTCTGAGACAGTGGGGTACACACATTTAAAGGCTCAGTTGTAGTGTCTCAAGAGATCTGTGAGTGGTGAATATTGTTTACTAGTCTTGCAGAGGACCTGGGTTCAATTCCCAGCATTCATATATGGTGGTTCGCAATATTTTATAGCTCCAGTTCCAGGGTATCTGATGCCCTTTGATCTCTGTGAATATCTATATAAAAGTAATGCACATAAAACTCATGTATGCATACATGTACACATACATACATATAAACAAATAAATCTATCTTAAAAATTCATCTACATCAAGTCAAATATTATTTTAAATGAGCATAGTCACCAAGTTAAATAAAATAATCCTCAAACCTTCTTTTCCTTGTCTAAAAATATTGGAAATATCATTACTTTTACAAAATTAAAAGATTTCACTCAAAACTTATTCCACAGACTGCTTTGTGAGGTACATGGCATGAGTGATTCTGGTCTGTTCTGCCAAAGCATTTAACTGAAAAAGAGTCATCCTGCAGCTCCTATTATCCTAGTACCTAAAGGACAAGTTTATTATTAAACTTAGGTTTCCTATTGCTATAATTAAAGACCATCACCAAAAACAACTTCGGGAGGAATGATTTATTTTAGTCACAGTTCATCATCAAAAGCAGTGAGGGAAGGAATTCAGGCAAGACAGAATACTGGAGGCAGGAGCTGATGCAGTGACCATGGAGGAATGCTGCTTACTGACTTGCTCCTCATGGCTTGCTCAGCCTGCTTTCTTATACAACCCAGGTCCACCAGCCCAGGGATTGCTCTACCCATAATGGGTTGGACCCTCCCACATCAGTCATCAATTAAGAAGATGTTCTACAGGCTTGTCTACAGTCTTATAATATGGAGGAATTTTCTCAATTGAAGCTCCCTCCTTTGATGACTCTAGCTTGTGAGGCGTTGACATAAAACTAGCCAACACAGCAGGCTTATGTTCAGCACTGTCATGAATCTCTGAAAGAATTTAAGGGAAGAAAAACTAAGAAGATAAAGTTGCTCATAATACAAAAATTATTTTAATCAAATATGTGTACTATAAAAAATATAAATAGTATTATCAGAACCCTTTGGAATCACAAAGAAAGGGCAGAAAACGTCCCAGCTCCATCACAGTTCCCCTCATCCTTGATATTTTCTTCCATACAGACTGAAGTAGATATTGTTGAACTATTGGTCAATGAGGTATAATTGATATTTTTCTAGGGAAGCTTTTAAGGATTTTTAGATTTGCATAAGGTAAGGGATGTAGCTAGGACCATTCCTAACCTCTCTTCTGTCTTGACTGTAGACATTCACCTGGAACACCCATCCTTAGTCCCTTGAATCTTAATGGGGAAAACGGCTTCTAGATGATTAGCCTGTAGGCAAGCCTGTAGGACATTTTCTTGATTAGTGATTGATGTAGGATAGCCCAGCTCACTGTGGGCAGTGCTGCCCTGGGCAGGGGTCCTGGATTGTATGAGAGAGCAGACTTAACACGCCAGTGGACAGCACCCCTTTGTGGCTTATGCGTCAGTCCCCACCTCCAGGTTTCTGCCTTTAGCTCCTGCCCTGACATCTTTGGTTGATGAACTGAGATACAAAAATGTAAGATGAAATAAAGCCTTTCTTCCCCATGTTGCTTTTGGTCATTGTACTTTCTTACAACAATAGAAACCTAACTAAGACACCCACTTATCTCTATGTTTTTGTAATGAGAATACAACATACTTAGGTCACATTTAACTCTATTTCCATATTTTATTTATGCATCAAAATTACAATTGCCTATTTGGCACTTAAATCTACTAAGGACTGACAACAGGATATGTTGAAGGCTCAGTTTGAAGAGAAAAAGAGCATTAGGAAATGTGATGCTGGAGCTTAGGTTTGTGCTGAAAGAGATACAGAGATTGAGGAGAGACCTGACCTACATTGGACTTGAACAAGGGTGCCCTCAGAGCAAGACACCACCCATCCAAGCTTCCAACCATTCCTAAAAACAACAAAAGAAAGCCACTGTAAATATGGTTCAAGGGGGCCAGGTGGGCAGCCAATTTCGGTAAAATTATCCATGTGGTTCTGGCTTTACAGTCACAAAGGATATATGAGTAAAGAGTTTATGGAATCTTTATCTGTAGTTAAGAAGAGCTTCTGAGGCCAGGCAACGTGTGGCAGGGACATTTCTGCATGAAGACCTTGAGGGAGCAAGAGGCCCTGAAATGCTATTGGTAGAACTGGTGCCTGGATTGAGTTGGAGATCCTAAAATGTTGGGCATGTCTCAGTCTACCAAGGAGAGCTGCACACAGAGAGCATAACAGGCCTGAGAGGGAGACGGGTATTTCAAGCAACAAAGTTATAAGAGCAGGGACATCTAAGTCCTTTGAGCTTGAACATAGAGCTACAGGATTTATAGTTTTTCACCGTTGTGTTTCTGTATTTCTTCATAATGCCCTAATTTCTATTTTGGAATGGCAATGTATATTCTGTGCCATTGTATGTTGGAAGTATATGATTTGCCCTTTGATTTTACAGGGGTTGCAGTAAAGAGATTACTTGGCGTGTCAGAGAAGTCTTCGGACTTTTAAATAGTATTGAGACTGTGCAAGACTATGAAGACATTTGCAGTTGGCCTGAATACATATTGCTTTATTGTGTGACCATGAGACTATGGGGGGAAGGAAGTGGAATGTGCTAACTTGGTGTCTCCCATAAAACTCAGGCATTTGAATACTTGGTTCTCAGTTCTTGACTGTTTGGGAAGGATTAGCAGGTGGGACCTTGTCAGAGGAGGTGTGTCACTGGGAGTAAGCTTAAGGTTTCAAAAATGTCCCTCCATCCCCCATACATTTTCTTTGCCTGTCATCAAAGACAGGCAAGTATGTCACAAAATATGTGACCTCTCAGTTATTCCTGCTGCCATGCTGCCATGGCCAGCATGGCTCCAGAGATGGACATCAACGGAGTGGGAAAAGGATGAACACAGACACATGCACACACACACAACTGATGGAGAAACTGTAGCATCCAGGAAGCTTGGGGTGTGCATAATATACATTCAAATAAGGAGGTGAGGTTAGTGCAAACAATTGAACAAAGAGTTGGGGGTTTCTGTTAGACAGCTGAATTGAGGAGGCAGGTTTAGCTAATCTCAGTGAGAGCAGTCTCTGTAGGGGAATACCAAGGGGAAGGGTGTAGTGAATAGGGGAGCACAGGCCTGCTTTTCGTCCCGCCCGGCTCCCGCAC
>LOJH01057871.1:0-11490 GCA_001685095.1 Ellobius talpinus | reverse complement strand
TCTTTGAAATTTCCTGCTTCATGGAAAAGTCTGCCGGATACTATGGGCCTGTAGACTGATGATGGATGCCTAGAAGAATGTTACAGAAGAACTTTGGGTGACTGTCCAGGCAGCAAGATGTCTCAGTCAATTCTAGAGTTTTGGGAGTTGCTTATAATGCACTTAGGTACTATTATATCCTTCTGGAGACTTTGATGGAGTTGAAGAATAGATAGTTATAGTTTTCCTTAGTTATGATAAAAGGTTGTAACTTTAATTGTAAAAATTGTAACTATAATTCTTGCTTGATACCTGTTTTGTTATATGTAATTTTACTATGTTAAAGTTAAAACCTGTCTTTTTATTTAAACAGAAAAGGGGAACTGATAACATAATCAGTACATTTTAGTATCATAGGAAGATCAAAATTGCTTCATAATTTGGGGTATAAAATATTAATTATCTTTGCATATATTGGTTGTAAAAATTGAACATAAATTTTGTTTCAAAGAAAACTTTGGTATAATTTTTAAAGTGAGTCTATACAGGCTCTATATGGACTATCTCTGTAAGTTTATTATAAAATAACAAAATATATAATGAATACATTTTTGTGGAAACTTTAAATGAACATATAAATCATAGACAATTTTTAATCAAATAAAGATAAAAATAGCATTTACAATTGTTATATGGGTAATAGATACTAGGAAAGAACCTTTTACTATTCTGCTCAATAGTTATAGTATTAAACTGAATCCTAATGATTATCACTATACCAATGGATTCATATATCTCTCAACCCTCATCAGAGAGGCTTCCATTTGCTATAAATGTTGATTAACACAGAAACTCATAACTGCCAAGCGTGAATAATAAAAAAATACTACAGAATGGTCATCCCTATATCAAACATAGATCCTATACCACTGCCTCATTGAGTAGAAATCATGCAAGAGTCAAAGGAGATAGATGACTACAAGGAAATACTCCCTTCTCGATGCAGCAGGGAAGTTCCATGTAAGAACACACAGCAGTTCTGACAACATGGCCAAGGAAGAACAAATCTCAAAATGGAAAGATCATTTGGACATAAAGACCTTACTCTAAGCAAGGAGTTATTCCAATTATCAGCTTCTGGGAGAGAGAGAGTTTTCTTTAAGAGTTTAATCTGTAATATGTTGACTGTATTCCATTACATACATCCAATAATATTTGGACAACACAAATTTGCCTTCATGGAAAAAATAATAGACTCAGAGGTTTACTGGTCTGCAGGGCTAGTGAATTCATGAATCTTGGAGGAGAACCACTTTACTAAAATAGTATAATCCTCCACTGCATTCTAGATATATGTCCTTATACCAAGAGGCAAGTGGAGTCCTTATTCTGCACCAAGGAAGCTTTTCTGTGCAACATTTGAAGGCCATTACAGAAAACCAAAATCAGCCATCATGCAGAGCTGTGAAGACCAATTCCAAATGGATCTATCTACATTACAATTCTTAAAGCAATATAAAATGCAATTATTTTATAATCTCAAAAACATTAAATAGCAGCATAAACCAAAAAATTTGAAGAGAAATATGATTTCAGTGGAAAAATTTGGTAAGATGCAAATTAAATCTGTTGTTAAATAATAGTTTGGTATCATTTATCATTCCATTTGTTTTGATAAATGCACCATCATTGGTAAATGTATTTCATAGAAACCTTGTTAGAGAACTTATGGCAACATTCTATTATCTTTTAAATTTATTTTTCACAAATAAAATTATTTTTAAAAATGAAAAAGATAGGGATTAAAGTATGGATAAAGGAATAGTTGGGGGAGGGTGGGTGAATAAGAACAAAAAACATTACATGAAATACCCAAAGAACTAGTAAAATCTATTACATTACATGAAATACCCAAAGAACTAGTAAAATCTATTCAATTAGCATTCCCAAATTAGGAAAAGTGAGAATACGTTTTACCTCAAATTTACAGGTCAAATCGAAAATGCCAACTGGAAGAAAATGTGAAGTCCGACATACATTGTACATTGAAGAAGAAAGTTTTTCTAAAAATAGGAAAGACCACAGGATTTTGGGTCTCACTGGCTCTTTTAGCACTGCAGAAAACTACAATGCTGAAAATTGATGCATTGAAATTCCTAAGGAGAAAGATTTCAGTTACCTATGTCAGCCCTTCCATCAAACTTAAGGACAATAGAGAATGCTCCCTAGTCGCCTCTTCCCTCAGGGAAAGGGAGAAGCAGAAGTGATGAGACGGAACAGTTTGCAAACAAAAAGAAGTAGTGGGGGATAGCTTCCAATGATGGACATGGCTCAGGGCAAAATTTGAAGATTTTCCTTTGGAGGAGAGAGAGAACTGCTGAACAAGCACCTGTCATGATGGCATTCACAGGACTGACCAAAGATTAGTGCACGTTTTCCTTAGTACAGAGAAGCAGATGGGAAGTGGGCATTTTTCTCATTGTTTTGTGGCATCAGGGAACAAGAGAGCAGAGTATCTTGCGGCTGAAGAACTAGAGAACTCACAGTATTGCAAACAGATAGCAGAGCAGGGAGGCTTTATGGGTTTCTGATAGGTAAGGTGGCAAGCCTCTCTACTCTGCTCTTATACTAACAATAACAGCAATAAATGAATACAGAAACTTCCTCAAATCTCTTGACACCGTGAGGGTTTTCCGCTGAACAAAGAGACACAAAGCAGTGCTTGCTTTTTGAAAACTAATGGAAACTAACGAAAAGCTAAGAGGTACAAAAGGAAGCAAGGAAATGTAGTGGGATAAAAAGACCAAAATAAGTCCTCAGGAACTCAAAGAAATAGAATCTGAACTAATTCAAAATGACAACCATAACAATTGTCTACACACTTACGCAAAGCAAAAAAGTAAACAATGGTAGAGATATTTTAAAGAATCAAAATAGAGATGCCATAAAGAAAGAATATAATGGTAAAAGTGAACTCTTTATTATGAAGCTTGAGTAAGCAGAAGCAATAATCAGAAGGTAAGATAGAAAAAAGCATATTCAGATTTTATTTAAAAAGTGAGGACCAGTCTTTCACCAGTCAGCTACCAAATAATAACACAGAGACTTATGATTAATTATCAAAGTTTGCCCTTTAGCTTAGACTTGCCTCGACTAGTTTTTACTACAAATTAACACATATTTATAAATCTCTGTTCTGCCAGGTGGCATTAGCTTGGTTCCATCTTGCACCTTTATTCCTCTCTGTGTCTCAGTGGCATCCCTGCCTTTCTTCTTCCCGGAGTACTCTCTGTCTCCAGAAGTCCCAGCTAACCTCTCCTGCCTACGTACTGGCCACTCAGTTCTTTATTAAAACCAATCAGAAGGCACCTTGGCAAAGACACATCTTCATATTGCAGACAAATACTCTGCAACAGCGCCATCAAGATGTACAGTATATGCATTATGACAATAACAGAAACAGAAGATAGAGAGGGGATGGATGATAGACAGAAAAAAGGAGGTCCCAGTTAGCAAACTTAAGATAGAAAAACCAGTGGAATCCATTCATTTGAAAGGAAGTAAAACAACTATTACTACTTAAGAATGTCAAGATCTTACTACATGTGACAGATCATGTGAAACACCAGTTTTGTTCAACAGAGCAGTTAACCATATGTCAGGAGACTGATTCACATTTTAAAAATTCTCTTTATTTCTATAGATACTAATCTTACTTGTGATAGCATCAAAATGAATTACTCTGAAGTAAAATATTACTTTGTTATGCACAAAATTCAAAAAGTATTCTAAACCAATAGCTTTAAAATATCACTGAGAGAAACTAGAGAAGGCAAAAGCAAATTCAAAAATTTCTTATACTCACGGATAAAGACAATAGTAATAATGACCAAGCTCTTAGGTCAGGTTTAATAAATTTTTTTCAAAAGCCCAACAACAGTATTTGAAGAACTAGAAAAATGACATAAAATTCATATGTAACTAGGTACATTATCACATTAAAGAATAAATTTAAGGGAACTGGAAAGGTGGGTCTGTAATTAAAAGCACTTGCTGCACTTCCAAAGGACCTTGGATTTAATTTCCAGCATCCACATGGAAGCTCCTCATTGACTGTCCTTCCAGTTCTGACAGCCACTTTTCCTCCACAGGATTCTTCATTCCCCTAGGTACAGAAAGTCACCCAAGCACTCACACATTAACATAAGAGAGTGATAAATAAGTAACTATTTTTTATAAAAGAACAAACCTGGGGCCTTCATATTCTCTTACATCAAGGTATTTTACAAACCTTTAACAAACAAAAGGATATGGTACTGGCATAAATGTCAGACATATTAAATGTTGGCATAGAGCAGAGAGCTTAGAAACAAACTGGCAAAATACTCACAGTGCCCATAACATATCCTGTGAGGAAAAACATGTACATTTATAGGCAAAAGGCCAAAATGTATGCTAATTCCAAGTGGTTATAAAACTGAAGCGTAAATTCTGATGTTTTCAATATAGAAGGAAAGAGACGAGCTGCACAGCATTGGTCTTGGCAGAGTTCTTGGTTTTAATGTCAAAAGCAGAAGCTTTTGTAAAATAAAATTGAGGCAAGACTCCATTGAACTAAAAAATGGCTCTGCACAGGAAAGAAAAAACTTGTAGAGTTAAGAGACAATCCACAATGATGAAAATATTTGCAATCTACATAAATGACAAGGAGTGAAAGGCCAGAAAGTGTGTGTGAAAATCCTTACTACTCAGAACCAACACACCAGGTTACTCTTAACAGGTTCAGGGCTGGATTAGAAATTTTGCCTAAGAAGACATACAAATGGTCATTGAATACATAGGAAAATATTGAATACTTCTTAGCAACAAACTGCAAATGGACACCATAATATATTTCTCATACTTGTTGAGATGTCCATTTTCCCAGACTACTTAAAAAATTTTAATAAACAACAGAATAATTGTTTATCTTTGATAAATGGTATTCTTCCAAAACTAAAGATAGAACTACCACATAAAGCAGCAATGCTTCACTGGGATATTTGCACAATAGATTTGAAATCAGGATTGCAAGATGTTTTCATTCCAACATCCACTGCAGCATTAGTCACAATCCTACAGGTGTAGAAACCCTGCATGTCCATCAGCTTGTAAATAGACTGGGAAATTTATACAACATACAATAGAATTTTATTCAGTAGTAAAATGAGAGAGTGGCTTTCATATAATACAACTTTGAATTTTGAGGACATTATACGAAGTGAAATAAGTGTGTCGTCAATGGACTCATACTTCATGGCACCCACATGAGCTGACTAAGGCTATCAAACTCATAGAAACTGAATAGGGAGTAGTGGATACCAGGTAATGATTAGAAGAGAAAATGGGGAGTTACTGTTGAGTGGGTACGGAGTTGTCAAGGAATATAAAAATCCATAAAGATTTCATTCTGCATGATATCATACTTGTAATGAAAAGTGCTGTAAAGTGTACTTAAAATTATTAAATCTAAGCTAGGCAGTGATGGCCCACACATTTAATTCCAACATTGAGGAGGCCGAGGCGGTCGGATCTCTGTTTTTGAGGCCAGCTGGTCTACAAAGCAAGTTTCAGGGCAACCAGAGCTAGAACCTTGTCTCAAAATAGCAAAAAATTAAAAAATAAAATAAATAAATTGTTAATTCTAAATTTTGTATAATTTTTTAAATCATAAGATGGGAAAATGTACTGGAAGCTCTAGATCCTGATACAAGGTTCAGCCAGCCCTCTTACAACTATGTTTTATACATTTGTTCTTCACAGCATTTACCATGAGCACAGAATGCTGAAGACAATATCGTCTCAGAAAATATCACTGTCCTTAGTGCTCTCTTGCAGCAGGAACTTTCAGAGCTATCTATTTTTTCCCAATAGTATATGTATTTCCATTGTTTTTAATGTTTATCTTTTTTGAAATTATAATTTGATTACATTTCTCCCATTCTCCCCTCCAAGACTTCCTCTATACTTCTCCTCACTGTCTTCCAAATCATGGCTTCTTGTTAAAAACTAATTGTTACTATATTGCCTAAAATTACCAAATTAGGGAAGAGCTAAGAAATTAGAAAATCAAAATGAATTAAAACATGGGAAACCATAGCAAGAATGTCTTGGCCAGACCTTAAGGGTCCTGCTTGAAATGATGTGCCGCTCAATGGCAAAGGAAAGACGCGAGTCAGGCCACCAACAGAAACATTGTTAGCACTCTCATTGGTTAGTATGCAGCAGAAGGGCCAGAGGCATATCTGTGAAAATGGAAGGGCTAGGCATGAGAAATGAAAAAAAAACAGCCTTGACAAAGTTAATGCTTTAATGATTACAGGGAATGGGAAAACAGATAAACAAATATGATTAAAATGTCAAGTCAAGGTGAAAGCTTGGCAAGCTTGCTGCCAGAAAGGAGCATGACGAAAGGTGATTTATTTTGACAAAAAATAATGGCTGAATCTAGCAGCCTTGGCAAATGTGCTTTCAAGGTTGAGTGGGAGATGTTAACACTGATCCACATTCTATTCCTGTAAAATCACCTTCCAGTTTAATCTAAATTAGTCATATGTTCGGTGTTTAAATGAAGTGGCCCATTATTAGCCATTTATTCTCCTATGTTCTGCTTTTCATTGATTCTCACTCACAAATTAAAGTGTCAGATTTGTTTGAATTTCAATTAATGAGAAAACAAAGGGGAGAAATGTCCAGAAAGATGTTTGCATGCCAAAAGGAGCCTTCACAGCCACAGGCAGAGTCCTATGTTAAAGACATCAACAACCTAGCATCTTCATGACTTCAGGTAAGACCTATTTTTCTCCCAGGCCATATTGCCCTTGTCTTTAGAATGTCCACACTTTTCTTACAAGAGGGATTCTCTATATTTGTCATCATTTAATACATAGAGAAATTGGTATTCAAAATAATAGTTAGGTTTGCTTGTTACGTAGAACTTCTTTCAATCTCTGGTCAATGGATCCACTAATAGGTAGAAATACTTAAGGATAATTGTAGCCTTTTAACTACATTTCATGACAATTATTTATTCAGAAAGTGTCTGTTAGGTGTTACATTTAGCATGTAAAATGTAATCTGTTTTATTGCAAAATGATTATTATTATTATCACATATCAATAAGGAAAACCAAGTTCAGGCTAAATTACTTGCTGAAAAACTTAGCTGACAAGGAACTGAGGCAGAATACCTGGGTCTATTGACTATAAACTCATAACAGTTATGCCTATTAAACTATGACTGACTTAGGATATTCACAATGTTGATGGAAGACAGAGAGCAAAGCATGACTTATGGATATAACCCAAAACAATGAGTAATGAAAACTAATGCTGATTATTCATTCAGGTTTTGAATATTTCTATTGGTATTACTTTATGTTCTACACACTTATGAGAGGAATCATTTTAAAACACGTTCACATTTATCACATTCATACAGTTTCTTCAACAAAGTACAATTCAAAATGTCCTAGTGATTCTTTCTTACCATTGTTAACACTTGATTAAATTAGACAAAAGTTTTGATGTATGTGATATATGTATGTAACATCCTGTATTCTGAGCCTGAACAAGTAATAAGCTTCTCTGGCTGTTACTATCTCTCTTTTTTCATTCATCTTCAACTTTTTTTTAATCCGCTGTTTTGTTTTGGTTCAATGTGGAGAGACCCCTATGTGTGCTTTAGGGTGTTTTTAATCCTCTATGAAATAAGCCATTTGGACTATGTTGCACATCATTGCTGCTCAAACGGCCTTTTAAATCCTCTCTAAACTCATAGTTCAATATCTCAGGTAAGTTTGTGTTTGAAGGAGATCGTTCCACAAGAGAAAAAGTATAGCTAAAATAGGACTAAATCATAGAAAAATTAGTCACTCACAGTCTTTCAAAGTTCTGGTATGTTCCTAAGAATTCCAATTTAATTAGTCAATAAGTTGTACTGAAAATGGACTTTATTTGGATGAGATCAATATTTCATTCAGAATCTATCTAACATCAGCAAATGTATCATGAGCATAATATATACTGAAGATACACAGAGAGAGAGAGAGACAGAGACAGAGAGAGAGAGAGAGAAACTGAACTGCAATGAGTGTTTAAGAAGAGCATCTTTAGGAGCCTGCCTCTAGGCACTTAAGAAAATCAAATCATACCTGAATACAGATGATCGGTGCTTCACTTTTTGTCAAGCCATCCTGTGCTTCTCCAAGCCCTAGCCAGTGCTAGAGAACCACGAAAACTTACGTCTACACTATATAAAAGAGACGCAAGGGCAGGCACCATAGGACAGTGAGGATTCTTCCAAGAAGCCTGGGTCTGGGAGTTTGGTAGAAGGATATTAGTGATATTTTATTTATGTTTTAATAACTAAAACTAAAGAGGGTAAAACTAAGCCACTACAAGTCAGGCAGTGGTGTCACATACCTCTAATCCCAGGATTGGAGAGAAGGAAGCAGATGGATCTCTGTGACTTCAAGGCCACCCAGGGCTGCACAAGATCAATGCAGAAACAGATCCAGGTGGTGGTGGCTCACACCTTGAATCCCAGTACTAAAGGGGAATTTAAAATGGGGGGAGACAGAGGCTCAGGGCTCAGTCTCCAGTCATTCAGCCTTGGTAGAGGTAAGACTTTTCTAGTAACTTGGCTGTTTTGCTTTTCTGATCTTCAGCTTGAACCCCAATATCTGTCTCTGTTTTGTTTCTTTTTTTTAATTTGTGCTACAGGATATTGTCAAGATAAATGAAAACCCTGGTAGAAACTAGATAGTGTTGATTGGTGTGCTCAGCCTAGCAAGGTAAAATAATGACTCGGTAGAGGCTTGATGGCAAATAGAGAACATACATAGAGATACAAATACATTTTCATTTTCTCATCAAGTGGAAATGGATCTAACTAGGGTAAACTGGGCCAGGCAGCTGGGTAATGATAGATCTCCACACATAGTTCTATAATAGTTCAAGAATTTAAATTCTAATTAAAATATCATTCATGACAGATAGCATCAGTACTGTTGAGACAGCATAGTGCAAAGTGCTTGCCTTGTAAGCATAAAGATCTACGTTCAATTCCCAGATACCGCAAAAACAGGTGAGGTGCAATGACATGTACTTCTAATCCTAGAATTAAGAGGACGAAGACAGTTTTCTGGGGCATTGCACACACAATAGGCAGCCTAGCTGAATTGGTGTGTTCCAGACCAATAAGAGACCCAGTCACAGAAAGATAGGCATTTGTTCTTGAGGATGACATCTGAAGTTGTCTTCTTGCCTCCACACACAAGGATGCCATACATGCACATATACCTATACATAGCCATATATCCAAACACGTTTGCCCACATTCTCGCATGAGTATGAAAACAGACACAAGAGGGGAAAAATGAGTTGATCTTAATTACTATTTCGTTCATTGTATATAATGTAGTCCCTCAGACTCGAGGATGTTAAGCATTTCTTCCCTTTGATAATTCAATTCGTTTAACATTTATTACAGAGTGCAAAACTAAGTTGATAGATGGATCAATGAGTAGCTTTTGTGAGGTAAGATGGATTTGTAAATAGGACATAGCCTATGGGTGTCATTATGATTCAGAAAATGCAAGCTCCAGCTATTACTGTATTAAAAACAAACTTTGAATTTATTTTTCTCAAGTCCTACCCCTATTCTAAAAGATGGATGATCATTTCCTCTTTATGTTTTCCTACTGTGTATAGCACATAGCAATTTATGAACATCAAGAACAATGTATTTATGGAGAAGAACAGTTTTAACATCAACAAGAACTATATCTGCTTTTTGTTGTTCAAAAGAGATGTCACATTTCAATATAATTGCTGAGCAGTTTCAGTGAGCTATTTATAATCAGTGGGGCAACTTAAAAGCAAATGTGTTTGCAAAGGCTGTTGCTGTGTTATAACTATGTCACCTAAAATACACCATAAGTCTTTTGTAAAGTATTTCTACTTTGCATTAATTCAGTTTATAAATAGCATATTTCTAAATAAATTCACTCCAGTAAAGGTGAAAATTGAAAAAAACAACTTTAAGATAATTGCCAAGGTCTGTGGATTTTAAAGAAGTTCTAAAGTTTTAAAAATCAGACCCACCGAACAGTTAATTACCTTGCTTCAAATTTTAACTACAAATCATATTTAGGCATAAGTTATTGTGCTGGGTTTGCTATTGGTTATTCTTAAATCCAGAGGAAGACACTAACCCTTATACACAGAAAGAAGCATAAGGAGAGTCAAGAATATATCAAAATCTGTTCTTGGGGAGATTGTGCACAACATGGGATTCTAAACATTTGGGGAGTCAGAAACTTCCCCCTAAAGAGTCTAATAATACTGCAAAAGCTAATTATTTATATCAATCACAGTGCTTTTGTGCAAGGTGAAAGGATAAAGAGATCGGAGAGATTCTATGGAAACGACAGTTAACAGAGCAGTACAGTGGCAGAACTGTATTATAGGCTTCAGAGTTAATCAGTAATCTTTTTACTGTCTAACCAAGAGAGAGAATCTGAGAGACTTTTTCAAGGTCACCATGCTGGAAGTGGGTACAGTTTGGAGTTGAAAATCAGGTCTGGTGATGTGATACGATGAGTTTACTTCCCATGACAGGAAGCATCTCTATGGATACGATGTGCACAGCAACTCTTCTGAGGCAGAGGCCTTACCAAACAGGGTTTTGATCCTTGAAGAAGAACAGTGGTGAGCATCTCATCACTGCTGGCTCAAGTTTAATTTCTAAACAGTAACACTGGGAAAACAGAGAACAGACCAAACACAAGTCTCAGTAGGTAGAGTAAATTGAGATCAGATCACAGACATGCTAAGGCTGCTGGGGGTTGAACACAGGGTGTGAGAGAGGGAAGAGCTGACAGTGAGGGAACCAGAGAGATAGAGAAGCCACTTTGAGTGCTTGGTCAATATTAGGACATGCGTATGGAGAACAAGGCTCCAGGAAGATTGGCAACACACACCTACTGGAGGCTGTGCTGAAATACTTCCTGGAGGACAGATAATGCTAGGATATGTCAGAATCTGTAAAAGCCCAGGGATTGAGCTAAGATTGCAGAGTGGCCAAAGAATAAGAGATCTGTAGGACATACTTGGATCCTTACATAAACACTTGATTCATTCTGTGTTAGGAAAGTCTAAAACCCCCAACAAAGCATGAGTCTAACCCACAAAATATTAGCTATCGTTTACCACAGTACTCTAATTAAAAGAATGAAACTAGAGACTGGGATGTCAGTTTTGGATCATAGCATTCCTGGTGCTGGGCTGTGGGCAGCGAACTGAAAATGGGTGAAGTTGAGAATGGCAAGAAGATTTTTGTGCAGAAGAGTGCTCAGTGCCGTGCTGTAGAAAAGTGAAGCAACCATAAGATTGGATGTGATCTCCATTGCCTGTTTGTGATGGAGGAGGGTCATCTGTCTATGTGTTACTTTCATTGTTTAATAAAGAA
>LOJH01057869.1:0-14193 GCA_001685095.1 Ellobius talpinus | reverse complement strand
GGCCAAGCAGTGATTTAATTAATACAGTTTCTGTGTGATTATTTCAGGGCTGGGAGCTGGGAACTAACTAACAGCCTCCACCTACACTAGTGGAGCTAGAGGAGATGGCTCAGTGGTTAAAAGTGCTTGTTGTTTTTGCAGAGGACCAGGATTCCATTCCTAGTACCCATGTCTGAGAGCTCACTGCCATCCATAACTACAGCTCCAAGGGATCCGACTCCCTATTCTGCACTCTGTGGGTATCTACCCATACAGACAAATGTAAATAAAAACCAAAACCAAATCTTTTTAAAAGAGGTTTCTAGATGCTGGCTTAAAAGCTGACCTTTTCCAATATGCCCTTTCTTAATTCAGCTTATTATAACTGAAATGTCCCCTTACTTAATCAGGTCTCCTTTGGAGGTACTAGGGAGTTTAAGACTTCTACATACCTTTTGGGAAGACACAATTTGACCCACAATATGGGACAAATTCATAACTCTTTTTGAGAATATAGCCAATCCTTGACTTACAATAGTTACGTTGAAAATATTTTGCCTTTGTGATGGTATAAAAGGGGTTTGTGTTCATTAGGAATCCGATCTGAATTCAGTTTTTTTTCTGGTTAAAAGTTACACAGTGGGATAATCTCTAGAACATGTGATCACAAGTGGCTTTCCATTTTTGCAACTCAAAATCTATATAAAATATCAAAAGATTTCCATTGTGCATATAGTTATTTTGTCTCATACTTCTAGTACAGTACTTAATAAATCAAAGAAGATATTAAATACTTTATAATAAGATGGACTTTATGTTAGGCTATTTTAGTCACCTAAAACGTAATTGTACTGGTTAGTTTTAGGTCAGCTTAACACAAGATAGGGTCATCTGGGAAAAGGCAACTTCAATTGAGAAAATGCCTCCATCAGAATGGCCTGTAAGCAAATCTTTGGGGGCATTTTCTTGATTGATGGTTGATGTGGGAGGCTCAGCCCACTGAGGGCAGAGGTTCTAGGATGCATGAGAAAGTCATGGAGAGTAAGCCAATAAGCAGCCTTTTTCTGTGATTCCTTCCCCTGCTCCCATTTAAGTTCCTGCCCTGACTGACTGTAATCAGGATGTGTAAGCCCAATAAACCCTTTTCTTCCCTAAGTTACCTTTGGTCATGTTGTTTGTAACACCAATAGAAACCACACTAGAATAGAGCGTACAATTAAGGTAGGCTGGACTAAGTTAAGATGTTCAGGATAGGTGTATTAAATAAATATTCTACATATGTTATTTCAGCTTATAGTAGAGTCTTGTTGGATGGACCTCTATCATAGTGAAGTATGTTCTTCTCATTCTTCAGCTGTCTTGTCACCTTTGCAAAGACAGCAACCCAAAGATACTTGCCAGTCTCTTCATTTTGTACCACCACTGAAAACTAGTCACCTCACTGTGTCCCCAAAACACTGATGACTGAAGGCACTGCTGTAGAACACACAGTTAAGCATAAGAGTTACCCACCCCTAGGAACTTAATCAATAGCCAGTCTATAAATACACAGTTTAAAGAACATAGTATCTGTCACCTGTCACCTATATTACTCAATGTGTCTTCTGGTGTCAGCCATATAAAATTCATTCTGGATAGAAGGGAAAACTCATTAAACCTGAAGACACAGAGCACAAACCCAGGGGATCCATAAATTCAGAACTATTTTGGACAAGCCCTCTGTATTCACAGATCGTCCTAAAGAAAAGCTGGACATGTGTGTTATTAAATTAATAAGCAACTCTGACCTTTAAGTGTCAAATTGGAGAAAAGTTGAAGCTGGCAGCTGTTTCCAGTTCCCCGTCTCTCCCACTCAGGCTTCTGGAAGTTCTACCAGCTGAGAACGCATGTTTCACTACAGCAAGTGTCTGCATGGGAAGTCTGCAAACCAGAAGGTGATGGAGAGCCTCAGATCCAGACTTCACCATGGAAATCTTTTAAATATGAGCAGGTGGCAAAGGACAATGGAGAAGACTCTGGAGAGTTCAATAAATGTATTGAAATGCACCTAAGAAAGTAAATGGAAACAATCAACCCCAGAATAATGACTGCTTCTAATTTCCTGCATTTCACTTTATTTTAAAATTTTCACGAAAGATTAATAGGTCTTTTGTATCCCAAGTATTCTTTCTAAATTATCTTCTGTTTGATTGATGTTTTTTATTATTTAAAACACTACATAGTGTTCATTTTTTAAATACTTTTTAAATGCTTATGTAAATATGTGTGCCTGTGTGAATTCATGTGCACTCTGAGTCTGCACGAGGTGCCCAGAAAGTGGCACTGGATCCTCTAGAACTAGAGTAACAGGTGGATGTAAGTTGCCTAGTATAGGTTCTAGGAATCAAACCCAGGACCTCTGCAAGGGCAGCAAGTGCTCTTAGTTCTGAGCTTTCCCTTTACCCCACTTTTGAGTAAAAAAAAGCCCTTTTTTAATACTTTGAAAACTCTAGTTCAGTGGTTCTAAGCCTTCCTAATGCTGTGATTCTGTCTATAAAATTATTTTTGTTGCTACTTCATAACTGTAATTTTGCTAATGTTATGAATTGTAATATAAATATCTCTGGTTTTGGTGGTCTTGGGCAACCTCTGTGAAAGGGTCAACTGACCCCCCTCAAAGGGGTCACAACCTACCGCTCTCGTTGTTTATAACAAGAACACCGAAAGTTATTTTTCATAAAAATACTTCATAGTGATAATACAATCAAACATTTTCTTTTGTTTACCATTTTGTAAAGATGGGTTGTCATGTACTTAGGCTGTCCTAGAACTCACTAAATAACCCAAGGATGAACTTGAACTTCTGATCCTTCTGCCTCTGCCTCCTGGATGTTGGGATTATAAACCTGCACCGTCATATCCAACCACTAACTATTTCCAAAGCCAAATGTACCTTAAAAACAACTTAAAGAAAATACAACTAATATAAGTTTAAATAACTCAGTAGAAAGTGAGCCTCACCAAATAGGAAGCTGAAAGCAAGCATGAGCTGCTCACCGAACTGATGAGAACAAGCATGAGGGCTTCTGTTCCTTGAGGAGAAAAGGGTTTATTTCCTCTTGCACTTCTACACTGCAGCCCATCACCAAGAGAAGTCAAGGCAGTAACCCAAGCAGACATATAGAGGCAGGAATGGAGACAGAGACCACAGAGGAGTGCTGCTTACTGGCCTGCCCCTCAGGCTCATGTTACCCTCAGGCTCATGTTACCCCCAGGACTACCGGCCCAGGGGTTGTGTTACCCGCAATGGGCTCTGCCCTCCCTTCCTCATCATATAAAGTTCCTACAGGTACATCTGAAAGAACTGTTGACTCATTTGGGGTACGCGCTTTCCAAATGACCTATCGACAAAAGTACACTTCGCCAGTGCTTAGAATGGGGATAAAGAATTGAAGTTAGTAGCTAAAGGGAGTATGAGTCCTGCTGGGAACAATGAAGTTGTTTTTCAAAAGAGATTGTGATGAAGGTATACATGCTGTTTGATGCCATGAAGTAAATTGGTGAATTGCATGCTGTGTGGATTAGATCTCTGTAGAAATCAGACAAAGATGATTATAATATCATGATAGTAATCAATATATTATATAATGGGAAAGTAATGAAACAATCCAAAACTCTAATATCGTGAAATGGAGGGCCTGGAGAGATGGATTAGCAGTTAGCAACACTTGGTACACAATCATGAAGAACAGAGTTCAGATCCCAGGCTCCACATAATAAGACTTTGCTTTCCTGCACACCTCTAACCATAGCTAGAGAGTTCCAGTGCCTCTTCTGGCTCACATGTGCACAGGTGCATTACTAGATACATGTACACATACAAACAAAAGCAAATAAATCTTAAAAAATAAAAATTAGAATATCAAAATCTGGAAAAGCTTCTGGACATGAAGAAGACACAAAGGTAAAAAACGTATGTGGAAGGACAAGCAAGCAAGAGCTAGCAGAGGTTAAATTTTGTTTTAATTGAAAATAATTTTTTCTCAGACAATATCTTTTGATGCAGTTTCTCCTCCTACAATTTCTCCCAGGTCCTTCCAACCAACAAAGGCATGAAAAAACGAATAATAACATCAAGTAAAACAAAGGAACTAGAATAGGATCAAAGGAAAAGATGCAAAAGAGAAAGCACAAGAAACACATATAGAATCAGAGACACACTCATTTACACACTTAGAAATCCCATAAAACCACAGAACTTGGAAACCATTATAGATAAGCAAAAGATCTATGAGGTAAACAACAACAACAACAACAGCCATTGAGTTTGCCTTGTGTTTGGTCAGCTATTGCCGGGCACGGGGCCTGCCCTTCAGCATGATTTGTACATCCAGTGAGACTCTGTTAGAGAGCTTTCCTTTGCAAGCAGTTAACAATTGAAGCTAGCTTCTGCTTAGGGACAGAAGCACATGTATCCTCTTAGTACTAGGACCCATCTGACTTCAACCTGTGCCAGCCCTGCACATGCTGCCACAGTCTCTGTGAGTTCGTATGCTTATCAGTCCTGCCATGTTTAGAAGACCTTGTTACCTTGGCATCCTCCATCCCCACTGGCTCCTAGAGTCTTTCCACTTCATCTTCTGCGGAGTCTATTCCTCCAGCCCTGAGTGGAAGGATATGAAGAGGGCATTTCATTTAGGATTGAGTCTTCAAAGATCTCTCCCTCTGCACATTGTCCAATTGTGGTCTCTGTATTTGTTCCCATGACTGCAGAAGGAGGCTTCTCTGATGATGGCTGAGCAAGGCACTGATCTATGAATGTAGCAGAATGTATGAGAAGTCATTCTATTGCTGAGCTTGCTTTTATAGCAAGTTCACCCTGATTACAAACCCACTCCCAGATAGTGACATTCATCCATGTGTCAATGCAGAATCCTAAGACAATCAGTTCTTAGCAGACACAAATACTAATGGTAGTGCTGCTTCTGGGATTAAGTTTTTGACATGTGAGCTTTGGGGGACACATTAATACCATGAGAAATGTCTAGAGGTGATGGTTTATGCCCCAGTGTTCAGACATTTTTCACTGAATAACCAAGCATAAAGCATTTAAACAGTCTGGCCTGGATGTATCATCTGGATTTTAAAATAGATGTGATAATTCTTCTGTTCAACTCTTTCTTATTTCTATTATCATTTCTGTTTTGATCTGTGGGATATACAAATTACCTGCTTGATTTTTGAGAATATGATCTTGTAGAAATTTTTGTAGTTTTCTAGCTTAATCACTCTTAATTACTCAGTAGATCTTGAATGCACTGTTTGGTTAGAAATCTTTTGACATTTAATTGAAACTAGCTTTAGGAAACAGCATATGGCAGATTTTGTAAATGTCCTGTTTAATTAGTGTCCATTTGGCTAAACTTTACATTTCAAATATTTATGTCTTTATGTTTTAGGCATATTTCTTGAAAACCTCATAAATGCCTATATGTTTTTCTCTTAACTGGAGAATTAAATTTTCTCATTTCTAATAGCACATGTTTCTGTGTTTAGAAGCACAGCCTACTTTTTATTTTCCCCTAGCTCTGCCTGTTCCCTTTCCCTTAGTTTCTTGATTGAATGTGTATCCATTTTTTTTCATTACTATTAGTTTCAACACCCCTCTTCGATTCTTCAAAACACTGGGCTGTAGGAGATGGCTCAGTAGGTAAAGGATTGCAGTACAGGTGTGAGGATCAGGGTTTGGATTGCCAGATCCCATGTAAAATTCCAGGGAGGCCTGGAGGCTGCATGTAATTCCAGGGCCCAGAAGGCACAGATGGGAAATTCTCAGAGAGCCAGACTCTCAGTATCAGTGAGATCTGTGTTTCATGGACTCTTCTTCAGTGAAGAAGGTGGAGAGTAATTGAGGAAGACTCCTGGTGTACTTCCACATGTTTGTGAACACACAAGCACTCCACCATGTATGTGGCTCCCTATACACGAACATGTGTACGCACATTTGTACAATGCACATGTGCACGTGCACACACACACACACACACACCACTTATGAGAGGGGAAAAGTTATCCTCAGGATTACAAATTAGAACGCTTAATTTGTCAGGATGCAATGTTTATTGAGATTCTTACTCTTAAACAATGCAAGGATTAAATACTTTAACCTCACTTATGTGATCCCTGATTCACAATTTTGAGACCCTGCTTTCATTACTTTATACATCAATATTCATTTAGACATATTCATAAATTTCCTTTTATTGCTGTTTCTTTCTGCTTCTCCCACCTTTCATCTGGGAACATTCTTATTCTCCATAAAAAAATAATAACCTTTGGAATTTCTGTAAGAATAGGAACACTGGTGGTAAATCTTTCCTCTCCTTCATTGAAAATGTCTTCATCTCCACTGCATTCATTGAAGGGAAAAAACAAATTTCAGATTGCCAGTTATTTTTTCAGGATTTATGTTTTCCTTTAGTACTTAGTACTTTTAGCATGAAATTAGCTCACAGCCCAATTTTCATGATTTAGGATACTAAATCTTCACTCTCCTCCACTGAAATCCTACCTACTTTAAAGGTTTTTGTTTATGAGAGACAAGGTTTCAAATATCCCATCCTGGCCTCCAAACTAGCTAGACAGTGAAGGATGACTTTGACTTTTGGATGCTCCAATCTTCAGGGGTCAGACTACTATCAAGATCCCTTCTTTCTCCAGATTTTAGGAGAGTTTTCAGTGCTTTGTTGGTTTTATTTTATTTTTTTAGTTAAGTATGGTGTTTGACTCCTGTCTTGTGGGTATTTTTTTGTTTATGAGTGTCTTCTCTGTTACTAGTTTGTTAAGAGTTTATTAACAAAGTTGCTGAATTTTGTAATATATTTTTGCTTTATTTGATTTAAATAATCATACTTTCCTCTTTACTCTGGTTGATTTCCAAATATCTACAATTTGGCCATGTTGCATACATGTTTTACATAAATCTACAGGGTAGGTTTGCTAGTAACTTGTTTGTGATTTTGCAAATATGTTTGTAAGACTCATTTGCCTATCATATTCCTTTAGTATAATATTGGAGGATTTGTACAGGATTCATTCAGATATCTATGGGTTTTCTGAAACCACTTCAACTCAGTGTTAGGACTGGAGATGGGTCTGACCTGCTCTGTCGCCATTGAGGTCAGCAGTATAAATACAGGAAAATATTAGGTTAATATTTACATAGGCAAAGTATACAATGACAAGCTCCTGAAAAGTAAGCTCCAAGGCTAAAACATATGCTATCTTAGTCACTTCAGCAGTCATGCAGTCATGACCCACAAGTGTTTGGACTGGACTGGTGGACATTGGTGCTGGACCCATCATTTTGTTGAATATGTGGTCAATAGGTCAGATTTAGAGTAATATGACATATGGCCTCTTTCAACTCCGGAAAGACAAAGCTAGGCAATAGGCGAGGCCAATATTACCTTCAAAGGTGTCCTTTAGTTTGAATTCAGTTCTGTTTTACATCTTCAAGCAGATGTGGAGAGTGATGATCTGCGAGGCAGGCTGAGTCTTCTTTGCTCCCGGGGAGAGGCAGAGACATGGTTCTGCTGATGAATATATTCACAGCAAACCTCACTAAGTCCTTGAAAATCCCGAGGATGAAAGATGAGGCTATAAAATGCATGACAAATAACCCAGGCGATAGCAGAAGCTAGTTCTTGGAACAGGGGAAACGCAATGACTGAATTCCCTCTTAGAGCATGTTGTTACAACAAAAATATTTATATTTCCACTGAGCAGTAATGCTCTGGAATAAAAGGATCTGTTCCAAGCAGAGACCAGCCCTGAAAACACATATCCTGAAGGTAACTGGAGAACATAGGCTCTATGGGTCCTATTGCCCGTGTTGAGGGATATTTATTAACTGCACAGCATTTAGCCATGCCTGCAAACACTGGCAGTAAAAATCATATATAAAGCAGACCCAATCTTTTCCCCTTGGACATTCCATTAGAAAGAGCAAGAAGTATATGGTTTGTTCTTTCCCTATGAACACATACTACAACTCTTTCTTCAGCAGGGGGATTCTTAGCAGTTTTATTCCCCCAAATGAGAATCAAACTGATGGGATTTAAATGTGTCTTTGAAGAAATGGGGAAGAAAGCAGGCACAATGCCTATGAACAAAAATGTTGCTCCAACTACGGGGAATTGAAGGAAGTGTGGATTATGGGAGGAAATGTTAATGCAGCAGGAATTATGAACAAACTCCAGTGGTGTGAGCTTCAGTATCTCCTGTCCTTCTCCACCCATCCATCTTCCTCCTCCATTTCATTTTCATACCTGTTATATAGAGTCCAAAGAAATAGTTCTCCGCTTTAAATCTGCTGGAAAATAACATAATAAAGAGTAACGAGTGTCCGAAGAGTAACCAGTGCCCAATCTTAAGGCCAGAGTTACACAGAGCAGAGTATCAGCGGTGAGTCTAAAGCATACAGGATTTAGAGGCCCTTTTGGAAAACCCCACACAATTACAAATACAAAATTGGAACGCCACCAAAAATCTGGTCATTTGTGGAACCACCTTCGTCTTCAATGTTGGCAAGAAACTGAGAATCTTCCCCAGCCTTGGACCCTGCTTACTTACTACAATACAAACCTCCTAGGTCAGAAGTGTCCACTGGAAAAAACAGCCACATGATTATTATGGGGTAATCAACAGTTCTCTGCTTGTCTTCCTGTTCCATTGGCAGGCAATTTCCCATCTAATTCTATAATCATGATCAAAAGTCCATGGCTGGGTTGTCATATAGCCTCTCTGTAGTGGTCAAGGTTCATAGAGTGGGCCCTGCTACTGTTATTTTGTTAAGTGGTCATGCTGAGAAATTGAATTGTAAGTATTTATTTTTTTATATACATAGACCTGCTTTTCACCCAACTTTGGCCAGAGAAGCTTCTTTTTTTTTCCAGTCAGAGCCATCAATGCAGAGACAAATAAATAACTGAAGTGCTGAGAAGGGACCAGGGACTCAGCCTTAAATAAGACATCTTTATTAACTGCTCTCTGCCCCGCCACAGCCCATGCCAACGCTTGGGGAACATTGCAGAAGAGGCGGCAGAAAGACTGAAAAGGCTAGATGGGGGAGGATGTTGTGCAATGCTGTCTTCTGGATACAATATGACTGTCTCAAGTACAAATCCAAAGCAACTCTAGTTACCTTCCCAAGATCTACATGAGATCAAGCCAGGCAAAATTTCAACACTGAGGAGGTGTTCTCAAGGTCCTACTCTTTATAAAGAGCTGCTGGCTGCTGGCAGTCGACGGTTGCTGGGGAAAGGGCAACCATTCTTCTTTGAAGGTGTAGACGTTGGTAGGTTACCCATGCTCCACTGGATGGCCCCATGCACACACAGGAAGAACTGAATAGACTTAGTGTATTATTAAAAAGAAGAGCAGGAGAGCGGAGGAGGAGGAGGAGGAGAAGGAAGACATGAAGTTGGGAGGAGGATGTGTCAAGGGACTCATGGGAAGTAGGGGAGTGGATATAATCATATTTCCTTGTATACATGTATGGAATTTTCAAAGAACAGTTTTTTAAAAATAGAAAAAATATCAAAGAAAAGTAATACAATTTTAAAAACCAAACGATCTGTGCAAAACCCAGCTTTTGTCACACGGGTTCCTCTAAGTGACATCAGTGACTGAATCTAGAGGAAGGCCCATGTGCCAGCAGCTTCTTTGCTGCAGCCTTCATGGAGGCTGACTGAGCTGCAGAGTGGTACCCACAGAACCCTGTGTGAAATGCCTCCAGTGTGAAGGATGCTGTGGGTGTGCTTGAGGAGGGCACGGACATAAAGAAAATGTTGTAGCAGTGTGGCAGAAGGAGACAACAGACTGAATGTGGGCAGAAAACAATGACTTCTAGGCCCTTTTCTTTGGAAATAGAATAAACCTAGCCCCTCCCAGGGAGTAGACAGCTGGGACACAGAGGAGGCGCTAAGACAGCTCTTCTGAAAGCACGCTCTATAGATCACCTTAGTGCAGAATGACAGCTGTGCTTCGTAAAGGTGAAACGTCTGGATGTTCCCAGCTTGCAGTATGTGGGTCTGTGTGAGAATCATTGGAGTGTGTAGTCTAATAAATGCCATGTGACCCTCAGGGAAAGTAGCATTTGAGGAACACTAAAGAAGGCTTTTTTTTTCTGTTAACCAGGAACTTCGTATGTTAATGTATGCACATGAAAACTTGCAGATTTATACCTATGTGAACTTAAGCTTCTGGAGGAGATGGTCAGTCAGGTCCACCCTCATCTACTACTGACTTACATATGTTTAAATATAAACTTGGATGGCTCTCACAGCTACCTAACAAACTGAATCAGAGGGACTTTAAGAAAACCATGTGATATTCTTACTGCTATTTCACCTTTCTCTCTCCTCCCTCTGCATTTATGTCCCTCTTCTGTCCGTAAATATTTGTCTTTATACCCATCGATAAAAGCGTCCATCACTGTTCATCAAGGAAACTTCTCTTTGTCATATACAGACCATGTACAGAGAATCACAATAAGTCAAAATACAGAACTGTGGGGCCCATTCCCAGCGGTTACATTCACAAAATAACACCAGCACTAGGGCTCTGGGAGAATTGTAGAAAAAGGGGCAGAAAGATTGTGAGAATCAGAGGATCAGGGAGTTTTCTGTGTCTCCTAGTAACATCAGAAGATACACCCGTAAAGTCTCACCAACATGACTGCCTAAACTGAACAAGAACAATAATAGACATGCTGAAGTAGGCAGGGGAAACCCCCCAGGCCTCAACCCTATACAAAGAAGTGTGGAGAAAGGAATGCTGGAGTGGAAGAAATAGTCTTCCCCAGGGAAGAGCATATCAGCTGGTGGTCATATCAGCATATCAACACCAAATGGTCAACCCTGAAAACATATACAAGTAACCCTTGCTGACACATAGCAACATACGTGCTAACACTTGGCAGATAAAGTGTCCTAAAAACTAAAAGTCTGTATGAGATAAATGACAAAATACTTACAGAGGATAATGTCAATACTAGGAACTTCTTATGAACATGATCTTAATTAGATCAGTTTTGCATCTAACTCGTACATGGAAAGAATTCTGTAGGTATTTTGTCAATCTAGTCACCATAGTGTGTGCCCTGGATTGAGCCTTTGGTCTAGTCTTCCCTTGAAAGCAGTGATTGTTTCCCTCATGTGTATTATTGCTGTCCTCCTCCAAATTTGAATTCCATAGGATCATAGACCACACTCCAAGTGGTAAGATGTCATTTCAATCAATTATGAAAAAGAATAAATGTGATTAAAGCTTAAGAAGAGCAGAAAACAGTGTGTTAATGAAAAAGCAAATAGCCAGTTACAACCTGGAAGAACCAAATTCTAGGCAAGAGACTGTCTTCTCACTCCACAGTGACAAGGGGCTCTATTAACAGAATGCTTCCCATACAGGAAGCCCACCAAGAAAGATTCCCTCCCCATCCCATATCCACAGAGATCCCTGCATTCCCTCNCCTGCATTCCCTCCCCATCCCATCCCACAGAGATCCCTGCATTCCCTCCTCATCCCATCCCACAGAGATCCCTGCATTCCCTCCCCATCCCATCCCACAGAGGTCCCTGCATTCCCTCCCCATCCCCATCCCACAGAGATCCCTGCATTCCCTCTCCATCCCCATATCCACAGAGATCCCTGCATTCCCTCCCCATCCCATCCCACAGANCCCATCCCACAGAGATCCCTGCATTCCCTCCCCATCCCCATATCCACAGAGATCCCCGCATTCCCTCGCCATTCCATATCCACAGAGATCCCTGCATTCCCTCCCCATCCCCATATCCACAGAGATCCCTGCATTCCCTCCCCATCCCATATCCACAGAGATCCCTGCATTCCCTCCCCATCCCATCCCACAGAAATCCCTGCATTCTCTTTATCCCATGCCATCTTTTCTCTGGACTCTTCTGTCTGTCCTTTCCTAGCAATGGTTGTCTATGTTCTTAGTTCTATTTTTTGACTCCTTATCTCCTGTCTGGACCCTTTCCTTTAACTATCACAGGAGCTCAATCTATTGGATTCTCTCAAGCCAAGATGTTGTGCTGCAATTTCTTCCAATTGGTACTTGTGTCCTGAAGTGAGAATCCTTAAGACTAGAAAATGACAGTAACTCATAAGTTTCAGGAATACAAGCAATACAGCTGCTGAAGATATGAAACTCTGGCCAACAGAGCTACCAGAAGCTCTGAAAGCGCTCACGAATGCAGATTTCACGATTTGATCACCCTTGCTGGGGTGTGTTCCTTGGCTAACTCCTATAAGTGATTCCTCTTCTATGTTCTGTTAGTAACCCCAATAAATTAAAAAATCAGTTTACTAATCTAGACTTGGGGGAAATTGTCGCTTTGTCTCTTGTTGGTAGCTCTCTGGGGTGAATAAAGTTTGTTCACATCTCCCCAGATATGCAAGGGGTGAGTTCCATGTCCTTCTTCATCGGCTATGGGATCTCAGATATTGAGTGATAGTGGTACTTTGCTGGCACAAAGGCCCATGTACTAGACTGAATGAACTTATCACTTTCAACATATAAGAACTGAATGGGCCAATGTGTGTGTGTGTGTGTAATGTGTATACGATGTGTGAGCAATGTGCGTGCAATGAGTGCATGTAATGTTTGTATGCAATGTGTGTACAATGTGTATGTTGACTGTGTTGCAGTACACGTGTAATGTGTGTGCAATACATATGTGCAACATTTATGTGCAATGTGTGAGTAATATATGTGAAATATGTGTGCATGCAATGTGTATGTGCAATGTTGGGGGCCTGTTTCCCCACATTCCTTTTGTCTCTCCTGTGGGGTTCCTTTCTGTTCCATGAAACACTTTCATCAGTCTGTCTCATTGTGCTATCTTCCCTTATGAGGGATTTTTTTTATTGTCATTGTCCTGGTTTTGCTTTTGTGAAGAGCAACTTCTTTGAGGAGTAACAGAATGATCTTGGCTTGGGTAACTGTGCCAGTGGGCTGAAGGGATGGCGCTGCACCATTTCCACACCTTGGTGCAGAGTGTCACTTATCCTGACTGTCATGCAAAAAAGCCTGTCTACACCAGGAGTGACTCCAAAGCAGAGGGGCTTAAATGAGATCCTCCAATTCCCACCCCACTGCTCTGAACTGAATAGTTGCCACTGAGTCCCACGTGTGTGGACACAGTAGCTGGTGCGGGAATGGGCTCCCTGTATGCTCTGCCAGGCAAGCAGCTTACTTGCCACCTCCATACATAGCTAAGGCTGTGGCTTACTAGTGCAAACCAGGCCGCATAGATAGGTGTAGAGCCCTAAGCAGAGTCGAGGCTCTGGAGGAAACTGAACGCTGCTCCCATGAACCTTTGAAATGCGGTGCTCTGCATCCAATATGATGCATGTTTTAGATGTCTTATTAGTCTCCTAAAATGTTGTCTGCTGGATCCTAGCTAGGGAGTGACTTCCAATACTATTTTAGCTTTAAGATCTGTTAGAAAAGCACTTCCTATCCTCTTTGCTAAAATAAGTACTCACTGCAGTATCCTCAGAGGTGAGACATACAGACTAAAAAAAGATTAAGCTTAAAGTGATATCTTTTTCATTCTATTTTTAAAAGCACAAAAGCAAAGCAACATAATTAAATCCCCCCTATAGCCTTTATATTTTATGTATTCAGTGTTACAAAAACTTATGTCATAAAAATGGAGTTTTCTTTTTCTTCTTGCCACCTTAACTGGTCTGAGATAGATGCCCGATTCCTGGTGTGTTCTCCATCGCCTCCCATGTGTACCCCTTTCCTCTACTCCTTCCCTCTCTTCTTCTCTGATATGTTGGGACTTGTTTCTCTCCAACATGAATAAAATGTTCCTTGAGCCCAGAAATATAATAATTAGTAATTCCATGGACTTGTGCAATTTTACCAGTAACTCCATGAATATACACAGTCACATCAATAACTCCATGGACATATACCACTACACCAGTAACTCCGTGAACTTATACAATTACACCAGTAACTCCGTGGACATATACAATCACACCAGTAACTCCAGAAACATATAATTAAACAATTCTGTGGACATATACAATTACACAGGTAACTCCATGGACATATACAATTACACCAGTAACTCCAGAGGCATATACAATCACACCAGTAACTCTAGAGACATATACAATCACACCAGTAACTCC
>LOJH01057867.1:0-11287 GCA_001685095.1 Ellobius talpinus | reverse complement strand
TGCCCTTACCAGGAGGTGAGCTGGTGTTAGGAGGTAGTGCACATCTGTAACCCCAGCGCCCTCACCGGGAGGTGAGCCGGTGTTAAGAGACCCTCTGGAAGCTCCAGGTACATTAGCTTAGAGGAGGCAGCTGTAAACAGAAGACTCTGCTTCAAACAGCTGGATGGTGAGGACTGACACCCGACGTTGTCCTCTGTTTTTATAGGCTTGCTGTGGTACATGCGTGAACATACACACACAGACACACAGCAGTATTGAAAGACAAATCTTTCCAGCAGTCAGTGCATCTTGAGGAAATGGTTGTTTCTCTTAGTCATGTCTGAGCGAGGCAGTCAGGGCTTAGCTGATCTGTAAGCTGTGTTCAGCTGAACCTGGCTGCAGTCTGCAAACTGGTCTTACTATGTCTTTTCTCCTTTTCTGACCATAGTCATAGAGTGGTGGTGGTGCACACTTTTAATCTCAGCACTCAAGAGGCAGAGGTGGGCAGATCTCTGAGTCCAAGGCCAGCCTGTTCTACAGAGTGAGGTCCAGGAGAGCCAGTACTGTTGATAGAGAAACCCTGTCTCTGGAAAAAAATAAAAACAAAACACAAAACCAAAACTCTACCTGTTGATCACAGACATAGAGCTTCCTCAAAGGGCTCTTGGACTTGTTGCAAAGAACAACCTGGAATTTTCTTTTTATTTCTTCTTTTTAAAAGAAAACAGCTGCTTCCTTGGGCTCCAGCTTGCATGATTCAGGTCAATATAAATATCATATCTGCTGTGTGCTATGCCCAGGATTTAGGTTGCAAAGGCAGGAGTAACTACAATCCCTGTGAGATTTGGTTGAGGGGGGGTGGGGGCTGCAGACTTACCTGCTGGGTAAAAACACTTGTCACAGAACCTGATGACCTGAGTTTGATCTCTGAGTCTCACATGGTGGAAGAGAGAACCAACTTCCTAAAGTTTGTTCTCGGTCTTCCATACTTGTGCTGTTGTACTGTACACACACACACACGCGCACACACACACACACACGCACACACACGCATGCACACACACGCACACACACATGCACAAGTAAATGTAATTTTAAAATTTTAAAGATTCTTGTTTGGGGATTTGTTTATTTATTCATTATTTTTATTGAGAACAGTACCCCACTGTGTAGCTCGGGCTGACTTCAAGGCTGACTTCACATTTAAAGATCCATCTGCTTCTGCCTCCCAAGGGCTGACATTAAGGTAAGCATCACCATGCCTGGCCTGGTATCGGGATTTTAAAATTGATCCAATCCATCCACCACCTTCACACTTTCAAAACAGCAATTCCACTTTTAAGAACCTCTGAGAACATTTGCACACGTCAGAGTGCAAATTCATAGAGCTCACTACATTTGCATACGTCAGAGTACCTATTCATAATGCTCTCTACATTCCTGTACATCAGAGGGAGAGAGGAGAGATCATCTCAGTGGGAAACTGGTTCTACAGAAGGCTCTAATAGTATTATTTTTCACTGTATGCTTCTGAAACCACGCAAACATACACTGTGAACATGGAAGAACATTTCCTCTATGGCATTTGAACAAGAACACTAGCATGTGGGATTGGCATAAAGCCACTTCTTATTTCTGAAGTTCTACAAATTATATATTTCTTAGCACTATTCTCTGAAGAGGCCCGGAATCAAAATGCGTCCACCTGACCTGAACACTCTTCACCCCTGGACTGTGGCATCATTTTCCATGAAGAGGGGAAGGGCTCCTGAATCTTCCTGACTCAGAATCTGAGGCACAGAGGAGCTGTGATGGGCTTCTGTATCTCAAGTGCTTTGAGGGACCGCAAAACCTTCATGTCTGGGAAGTAGGGTGCTTGCCGCCAAGCCTGAGGACCCGGGTTCGATTCCTGGAGTCTACATGAAAGAAAGAAAGAATCAACTCCTGCAAGTTGTCCTCTGACCACCACACATTAACCTCCGTACCTGAGCTCTCCTACACCTTCACAGAGAATAAATAATTGTTAAAAAAAGGTCTTAAAACAACTACGACAATTGTGTTTATGTCTCCAGAAATTAGTGTCAAGCTAAGGGGCTCCTGATGGTTAAAAGTGAGAAAAACTGACTTTGAATGATCATGACAATTGTAATGGATTCATCCTAAAATATAAAAACATAGAGCTTCTAAATGACCCAAAGAAAGAAAAGAAATTAGCTTGTTAATTACCTTTGGGGGTTGCTAGGATACCAAGTTGTTTTTCTTGACATCTATAATGAAAAGAACATTTATTCTGCCTTTCCTGAACACACTGTGTTTCCAAGTCATCAAACAGTTGACGAGGAGAAATTCTTTTCACAAGGATTTCAGCTAGCTTTGGAGAGGGTGAGAGTGAGCCACTTCTCTTTTGTGTGACCTCATGATCACCGAGGGATGCTGGGAAGAGCTGGTGTCAGGGAGACATCGAGCTACAGGGCCACATGAGCCGCTGAGACCCATGGCCTCCCCAGTCTCGCTGTCCCTCCTGGTCTGATAACACGGGGAGGGCTGGACCCTGCTTAACAAACGGTCCTCTTGCATGGTACACTCACCTCCAACTAGGAGCGTAGCTCTACTGAGGAAAAAGAAATGACAATCAAAGGGAACATGTGGGTGTGACTTTCAATATGCAATCAGCTGAATTCATGTTTTGTGACATTGTAGAGAACTCAAGAAAGCCTATAAGAAGGAAGGGGATTTAACTGCTACAGCCAACTTTGATTAAGAGACACAATGACCTGGGTCCATCATTCTTGGCAGTTTCTAAATGCAGCTTTGGAGAGAGGAGAAGATGTCCGTGCCCCTCTTTGAAACAGGATATTTATGGAGGCCTTCAAGTTAAATAAAGGTCACTAGGGAAGGTGACCCTGACCATATGCCCAGTGTCCTTCTAAAGGGGAAGTTTAGATCAGATACAGATGCCAAGGGAAGGAGATGTGAAAATTCCCAGGAGGAATCACTGTGTGACCAGTGCTGTGTCTTCTGGGTACTTTGAGGACCACCAGCTGACCCAGATGGTAGGATGGACGGAGTTGTCAGAGTAGCACCCCCACACTTGAACTAGACAATACCTTTGTAGTCATTTGAGCTATCCCGTGTGTGGTACTCAGTGACAGCCCACAGGGACTAAGAGACTGGAGAAGACAGGTTTTCTGTCTTGTATAGATTTTCAAGGCTTGGTGAGGGTTCCACGCCATGACCTAGCCTGCATGTCTTGAGTCAGGCAGGCACTGAGAAGGATGAGCTATAACCCAGACCACCACTGATCCAGGCAGCACGGAGCTGTAGGGAGGAAGAGCTGCATGGTGACAGCAGATGCTACACAGCAGCTTCCTGTGTGAAGAGAGAGGGGCTGCTGAGGGGCGTGGCTCTGGTTTGAGGAGAGAGTGGCAGTTTGTGGGGCTCTGATGTGATGGACAGTCCTGCCCCTCCCCAGCGCAGGGAGGTAAGGAGGCCTGCGTAAGGTGGTTTATTGAACAGCCATTCCACCACAAGCTACCCACTGTTTGTTCTACTGTGGTAGTTGGCATTTGATGGTTGGTAGGATCTAAAATAACCCAGGAGACAAACCTCTAGGCTCAGCCGTGAGGGAGTTTCTAGATCAAGTTAATTAAGATTCAAAGGTCTATCCTATATGTGGATGGCACCATCTCATGGGGTGGGATCCTGGAGTGAGTAAAAAGTAACAAGCAAGCAAGCAGTCAAGCAAGCAAGCACGCCCCAGCACTCCACTCTCTGGTCCTGACTGTGGATGCAGCCCGAGGAGCCCCAGGCTCCTGCTGCTATGTCTTCCCTGCCATAAACCTTTCTTCCCTTAAGTTACTTTTGCTAGGTGTTTTGCTGCAGCAACGAGCCAAATAACTAATGCTTGTACTCTTCGGGGATATAGCAGGAAACAAAGATTTCCCGTGATCTTGCTAGAGATGGGAAGGAGGAAGAGCCAGCAAAGTGACCCTCTCTGTGGCAAGCACTCGGCACTCACTACACTGTCCTTGAGCACACAGTTGGTATTGTCAAAGCACATAGTAGGTATTCTTGGAGCTGCTGCTCCGGTCTCGTGAAGGAAAGAATGAAGAGCCCAAGGCAGAATAACAGGCTATAAATTTGTATATATAAGTACATAAAGCATCTATCTGGGAAACTTCAGTGAGGAGTAAGCAGAAAAGTTGCCAGGGAGGGATAAGGGAAGAAGATTACAAAGTGCAGAAGCAGCTGAATCGCTTTCAAGTGATTCGTAATCAGTCGCATCTATTCTAATGACCATCAATTAAGCCGTCTCCTGACGGCTCTCAGAGAAACTGCACTTGCCCCAACAGGCCTGATGAAAATGACTTCCAACACCTTTGCCTGGCAGGGATGATAATCGCTCAGAGAGCTATCCAGAGCAGACTGCACGCATTTCCCCCCTCCAGACCCTCTTTCTCTGGAGAAATTTTCACATAATTTTCATATACCTGGCTTATAGGTAAGTAAAATAGGTATATGAATCAAACATTTATTGATAATAAGTCATTAGAAAAATATTTAAAAATCATTCTTTGATGCATATATAATTTTTCTATTGATTAAAGATAAAGGTAAATTTGTATGCTAATGAAATAGATAAGCTGGTTTATTTTACATAAGGGCTTAAATCTTTGAGCCGGGTGTGGTGGCGCAGGCCTTTGATCCCAGCATTTAGAAGGTGGAGGTAGATGGGATCACTGTGAGTTCAAGGCCAGCCTGGTCTACCTACTGAGCTCCAGACTAGCAAGGGCTGCATAGAGAGGCCAGGTCTCAAGAAAAAGAACAAGAAAGAAAGGAAGGAAGAAAAGAAAGAATTGAATCATCAGATTCAAGGCCCTTGTCACAGGACAAGGTGCTGTTCATGCCTGATACTGTAAGCCTGACTAAGAACCTCTGGCTGAGGAGTTCATAGACCTAGGATTGAACTGTTATTTTGTTAAGCGAACACCCTTTCAAACTGCCTTCTAAATACTTACCTCTGTGCCCTTAGGTTAGTGCAGTTCTTAGACATCATCAGAGAAGGTTCTTTTTGCTTAGTATAGAGGCTCATATATGGTCAAGGTTCAAGGAATACGTGGTGGTAGAGTGTATAACCCTGAGTTATCTACATCACAGCCCCTCCCCCAAGGCTCTCTGCCGTTAGAGAAGAGAGGCAGGAAGATTATGAGAGCCGGGCCTGCTGCAAATGTGTCTCCCGGACCACTAAGCTCATGAGCTCACAGCAGCTGTGGCACCTGCACAAAACCTGATGAATATTTTGCTCCAGATCAAGCCAGTCAACATTCCAGTGAGCATGAAGGAGGGACTCATGAGGCTCCACCCCCTAGGGGAGAAGCTATTGGCTGCTGCAGAAAGAGAATCAATTTTCTTCAGGGACGTGGCCCCTGGTAGGCCAACCATGATGGCCACTGCACTTATGTGCATATAGGTAGCATTAACTGGACTCAGTGGGTTATTAAAAAAATAAAAGACATAGAGTTGGGAGGATACAAAGAGCAGCGACATCTGGGAAGAACTGAAAGAGGATAGTGGGGTAGGAGCAGACACGATCAAAAGACTTCATATACATGCACGATAATCTCAAAGCATAAATACAAAATATATTTAGAGAAAGAAATAAATTTGGAAGCAGGTGTGGTGGCACATGCTTGAAATCCCAGGACTTGGGAGGTAGCTTCAAGAGGATCAGGAATTCAAGGTCATCCTTAGGTATGTGACAAGTTCCAGGCTAACCTGAACTATGTGAATCTGTCCCAGAGTTAAATCCTGGCTAAATATTTGATACCACAGGACAGAGAGCTTCTTCAGAGTGTTTCAGAGTGGATAAATGTTTTGATTTTATAATGGCCAGTGCTGAGAACTCTGCTTACCTAGTACAAAATGGTAAGGCTATGTCTAGGGCCCTCTCAGAAATTGTAAGAAATTCTGTCCTTTTCCCAGACTAGTGCTCATTTAACAATTTTAAGAAATGAAAACCTAGTCAACGACTCAAACAGCGATTTTAAAAATCAAATATTCTAACACAACACAGGCAAAATATATGCTGATTTAATATTTACATGCTGAGGAATGGCAGTGGGGGAATGTTAAAAGTCATGATCTTCCATGATTAAATGGGCATAAAACTTTGCACATTCAGTGACACTGCTGTCCGTAACGTGCAGCAGTCTCCGATCTTAGCTGGGGCGTCTCAGGCTGTGTCCTTGGTGTTTCATGGTGTGACATCGTGTACAGAGCAAAAAGCACACACGTGTTTAGAACCAAGGCTGCAGTAAGGTTGCCGGCTACAACACAGAGGGGTGCTCTCAGGAGCACCCTATATTCATTAACAGTTTGACTTGAATTTCTTTTTGGTCAAGGTTGCCAAATGTCTTGGGAAGATCATTTGGAGTTATTCGACTCCAGAGGAGTCATGAAGGGATCAGCTTGCTTCTGGTTTAGCATGGTGGTTCTCAGCCTTCCTAATGCTGTGACCCTTTTATATAGTTCCTCATGTTCTGGTGACCCCAACTATAAAATTATCTTCATTGCTATTTCAAAATTATAATTTTGCTACTTTTATGAATCATAATGGAAATATCTGATATGCAGGACATCTGATATGTGACCCCCATGAAAAGGTTGTTTGATCCCAAAGGGGTCACGATCCACAGGTTGAGAACCACTGATCTAGCAGTTCTTCCTCACAAAGCCATTTAATAATAACAAACAATTATAATAATAACTCTTATTATAATTTTGGAGACAGGGTCTCACTCTGTAATCCCGGTTGATCTGGAACTAACTGTATAGACCAAGTTGGCCTCAGGTTCACAGAGCTCAACCTACCTTTGCCTCAGGAGTGCTGGAGTAAAGGCGTGTGCTGCCATGCCCCGTACAAGGGGGGGTTGAATGCCCAGATGTTCCCTGTGCTTCAGAAAGGCAGACACTGTTCTCCTGAAGGCCTCTGCCCCACGTCATTCGCTGAGCTGCCTCCAGCTACCAGGAAGGGGCCGAGATAAGAGCCTGGAACCATTCGTTCATTAGTCCAGCTAACAAAGAATAATAACTATAAAAGTTAGCCTAAAACTCATGCTGGGAGGAAGCATGGTACTCCTAAGTACCCACTGCCTTGAGTACCAGGATCCAGGGGCTGGATATCCCAGAGACCTAGGATAGAAGCAAATTAGAAAATGTTCCCCGAAAGTGGAAAAACAAATTCTTCAGGAGGAATCATTCTCTAGGTAGCGTTTCTACACTAGGCTTAGTTTAATAAGTAGCTGCCCTCTAGACATGAGAGAGGAAATGACTTCCCATGGCCAAACAGGAAGTCAAAGGTTGAGTTAGAAATGGAACCCACTTCCACTGGCTCCTGAGTGCTCATATGTGGCTACTGTTACATGAGACAGACCTCATGCTGGATGGAACGAAATGCCATTCTGGCTTAGAGGACCTGGTTAGTCTATAGGAAGACACAAGTACACGAACAGTTCCAAGCAGTATGGCGGGTACTCAACTAGACATAGCAGGCCTTCTCTGGGAATCCTAGGAAAGAAGAAAAGCACTCTCCTCAGGTGGGTTGCATTGGGGAAATGATTTTTTTCCCAAAGTGGCAGATGGTAGGAGTGGATGCTGGGGACTGCTGCAAGCTTCCCAGGAGCGGTGGTGAGGGGAGGTAAGGGGGCAGGAGGGAAGGATTACAGGTTGGACAGTATGGTGGTTTGAATGATAAATGTCCCCTAGAGGCTCAGGATTTTTAACACTCAGTCTGCTGTCGGTGATGCTGTTTGGGGTGGTGGTACAGCTGATGGAAGTGTCACTGGCGGTAGCGTTGAGAGTTCATAGCCATAGCTGCTACATACACAGTCAGGAAGCAGAGAAGGATGAATGTCTCTGCCCATTCATTTTGGTTTTGTAACCATAATTTATCCATACTTGAGATTAAAATGTGTTCCCTGGAAGCAGATAGCATATGTTACTTTTATGGGTCTTATGTTTTCTGTATTTATCTTAATGTATTTTCTCTCAGGAACTAAAGCTCAAATAAACTTTCTTCCATAAATTACTTTGGTCAAGGCATTTTATACAGATGAAGTGTTGGAGGGGGGAGCTGCTTGGTTCCTGACCGCCCAGCTAGCTTAGACTTGAAATAATCACACAGAAAGTGTATTAATTAAATCACTGCCTGGCCCATTAGTTCTAGCTTCTTATTGGGTAACTCTTACATATTAATTTAACCCATCTCCATTAATTTGTGTATCGCCACATGGCAGTGGCTTRCCGGCAAAATTTTGGCATGTCTGACTCTGGCTGCGGCTCCGTGGCATCTCTCTGTCTCTGCCTTCTTTCTCCCAGCATGCAGGTTAGTTTTCCCCGTCTGCTTAAGTTCTTGCCTTATCAAGGCCAAAGCAGTTTCTTTATTCATTAAAGGTAATCACAGCACACAGAGGGGACTCCCACATCATGGAAGGACAAACAAGGCTTGAGGGAAAGAGGGAGCTCACCATTCAATCCTGGGATTTTTACTGGACCAATAGGTGGCATTGTTCTTTGAGGAGGAAGAGTGGAAGAGGAGATCCTCTGGAGGTTGGGTAGGGATTGTGGTGGTTAATCTTCATCGTCAACTTGACTAAGTTTAGAGTCACCTAGGAGACTTTCTTCCAGGCATGTCGTGAGGGAATTCCCAGAGATAGAACTGCAGAGGAAAGACCTACCCTGAATGTGGGTACCACCATCCTGTGGGTTACAGTCCTAGATTGAATGACAAAGGCAGAAAGGATAAACCAGATGAGCAGCAAGTAGCATTCATCCATCATCTGCTTCACTGCAGATACAATGTGACAATTCCTCATTTGATGAGCTGTATCTCTTTAAACTGTGAGAAGAGGAGGGGGAATGACAAACAAAACCCACAAACCCTCTTTCTCCCTTAATCGCTTTTTCACAGGTCATCATAACAATGAAAAAAGGACCCAACACATGTATGAAGATATTTAAATTACTGAGCATAGGGGTGTGGAGCCCGTGGGAATATTTTGGACTAGAGACACATATTTTAAAGAGAGTCTGTGTATGTGTGATGTTAAGTACAAATAGATGATAACATGCTACTAAACAACAACTTGTTTCCCATGTAGATATTTTTCACAGTCTGTATAGGGTGCCCTTATATTTTTAATGGGACACATGATATTCTTTTGTATAAATATACTGCTGTTATTCACATTTAAAATTATAAAGACTTTAAAAATAGAAAGGGCTACAGCGTGGACCAGAGATCCACACACCTAAGCTCAGCAGACATGCTAGATCATGTTATTCTGCATTTGAGGAATTTGGGTGCAGGTCAACCCTGCACCTGCTCTCCCCTGTCTGTCTCCTCTCTCTTTTGTGCTAACTAATTAACATGATTTGGGGGTGCACGTTTATACTTTCTAAGCAATACTAAAGTTGCTTCTTTAAATCATATGTGTTAGGAGCATAAATGTCCTTGCACCCACAGATCTCCAGGGAAAACAGGAATGCTAAGCACCCAGGATTGTCCTTAAAATGGGAAGGACACATAACCTGTTTTTCCAGAAGGCTGGCAATTGGAGGTGATTAATAGCCTGGTGAACTGTGATATCTGTTGAGCCAGGCCGTATCAAACTCCTACAACCAGAACTGGAGGTGGTCAGTAATCTAAATGACCATTACACTACCCATACAGCCAGGGGCTTCCCCAATCTTCCACAACCAGGTGGCTAATAGCCTAAATGACCTCTATACTATCTGTAGGACCAAGATCAGGCTAGACTCTTCCTTAGGAACTTGTTAGTACAGGTCGCCTATCTCTAGAACCCATCTTCTTGGAAGAAATGACATATACTATGAATTAAGTTTTAATATAATGATTGCCTCCTTGTACATTGGAGATTGTGTTACACCAGGAAACTGTTTTCCAAATTCTATTGTGTTTAAATATGCTGGCAATACATAGTCAGGAAGCAGACATGGCATCAGACTCTCCAGAAGTTTGATCCAGCCTGGCATACTAAGTCAGGCTGAACTGACTTTTCACTCTCACCTCTTTGTGGATTGTTTTCCTGCCTGCCATGACACCTGCAGGGACTTCCTCACATATGTAATATAATTTTTAAAAATTTCCCTACTGGGGGGGCTAGTAAGATGGCTCAGTGGCTAAGGCACCTGCTACCAAGACTTATGACCTGAATTTCATCCAATATATCCACAAAGTGAAAGGCTAAAACTCACAAAGTACACTCAAACCTTTCCACTTGGTGTTCATGTCTCTCTCTCTCTCTCTCTCTCTCACACACACACACATACACACTCACACATATACATAGGCATAATTTTCTGTCCCACCAGCCAGCACCCAAACAACCACAAAGAGACTTATTATTATAATATTATTATTATAAATGCTCAGCTGATAGCTTAGGCTTATTGCTAACTAGCTCTTACAACTAAAATTAACCCACATTGCTTGTGTATATTCTATACATGGCTCCGTATCATTCTTTAATATGTCATGTTCATCTTCCTTCTCCAAGTCTCATTTTAACTCCGCCCTTCTTCATTCCAGAGCTTCTCCTTGTCCGCAAGTCCTGCCCAACCTCTTCCTGCCTTTATCTACTTATTAAACCAATGAGAGCAACACAACTTCACACACACACACACACACACAGAGAGAGACACACACAAAATAGGAATTTAGTTTTTTAAAAGTTGAAAATGTTTCCCTACATTGCTTTCCTTGTTCACACTCTTTTGCAGTCCACTCTCTTCATTCACCATGGTTACCCATCTTTAAAAGGTAAGTGGAAAGATGGCTCAGCAGTTAAGAGCATTGACTGCTCTTCCAGAGGACCTAAGTTCAATTCCCTGCACCCACATGGTGATTCATAACTGTTTATAACCCCAGCCCCATGGATCCAAAGCGCTATTCAGATCTGGTGCAGACATACCTGCAGGCAAAACCCCATACACATAAAATAAAATAGTACAAATAAACCTTTAAAAAATAAAGAGTAAGCACTCTTGTGATGGCGGTTGTTATTGTATGGTTGATCCATATTACCACAAAGAAGACAGGATGGCCGGCACGAATGGGACCTCGGGGATGTAGCCTGGAGTAGTCCTCAGGCACCCTCTCTGAACACTGGGGAGAAAACCTCTGGGTGTTGACATCCTGACCTAGCCCTGGAATGCAGGCTCTGGCTAGGACAGCTGATGGAGGAGGGTCATCTGTCTATATGTTACTTCCATTGGTTAATAAAGAAAC
>LOJH01057866.1:0-11490 GCA_001685095.1 Ellobius talpinus | reverse complement strand
GGAGGAGGAGGAGGAGGAGAGGAAAGAAGAAGAGGAGAAGAAGAAGAAAGCTACATCTTTCCAGGCAAACCAACAACAAATGAACAAAAACTGAGATGAGATACCTCTGCCCCATGCCATATGGCTGGGGCAGGCAGAACCCAACAGATTACAGTCTGGGCTTTGTAGCCTTGCCCAGGAGAGGACTCCAGCAACATCTCTGCACCAAATTGGAGCCTGCCTGGCACCTCTGGACACTTTTATCTTTTTGATGAGGAAGCATGGTTCTGCCCAGCGCCTTGAGGGTCTAAGTGGGATAAGGAGACCCACACTAGGACCTGGGGCATGTGCCCCAGAATACTGGCCCACCTACCTGGCACTGCAAGGTGCCATGCTGATGGGCACTACTATGAAGAGCAAATATATGGTGTGGCATGGGAGAGAGACACAGAATGGTTCATGTCCTGTGGACAGAGGCGTATCTGAAGAGGCAAAAAGGTGAGGAGTGAGTTGAGGTGGATGGCTTGATTGCCACCCAGAGCCATGGTGATATCTGGGCCTCGTCAACTGCTGGGTCCCATGTCTGAGTTCATGGCTCTGATGCAGCCTTGGTCTCTGTTGGTGACTGTAGCTCTGACGCCACAAAAGGCAGAAAGAATAGAGCTGCACAGAGTCAACCCCACCCCTCACTGTATGCCATGCTAGGGAGAACTAGTCCTGTCCCTCACTGGCTGAAGAACTCAAGGATAGAGGATCTTACAGCTCATCTGGGCAGCACAATAGAGCTGACCCTGTTCACTCGGGCATGAGATAACTGGCCCTGAGGGTGTGAGGATGAGATAGCAGGCCATGCCCCTCTCGGACAACATGTGGCATAGGTGAGGGAAAGGTACCCTCCTGGCCACACCGCTCACCATTTGCAGCAGGTTGAGGGACCTAACTCAACCGCTTATCAACTGCAGCACTCGGTAGAATGAGTCCTGTGCCTTGCTAGGGCACCACACTAGAGTTGACCCTGAAGACAGGGAGCACAGGTGAACCAGCCCTGAGGGTATGAGAGGGTCATAGCTGGTACCACCTCCCTTGTCTTAGGTGTGGTTGTGGGATCAAGGAAAGATGCCCTTCTCCCTCACCCCTACTGCCTCAAGCTAGCGAGGGAGCTGACCCTCCCCTCTACCAGCTGCAACACTTGAGGAGAACGGACCCTGCAGCTCCTCTGGACAGCACATTGAAACTGGCCCAGATGGAGGAGGTGTGGGTGAGCCAGCCCTGAAGTTGTGAGCATGGGAGAGCTGTCCCCACTACTCATCTGTTATGTGGTGACATGGTGAGGGACAGATGTCCCCCTTTACTCCCAAGTCCCTTGCTGCCTGCAACAGATGAGGGAGGAGACCCCCCCTTAACAGCTGTAGCACTCAGGAAAGTGGGCCCTGATCCTCACAGTGGCAGCACAGAGCTGACCCTGTTGGCAGAGGCACGGGTGAGCTTGCCCTGAGGCTGTGAGGATGAGATAGCCAGTCACACCACCCTGTCCCTTGTCAACCATGTGGTGGAGAGAATGTGAGAAAGATGCCCCCCCACCTTACACCTGCCACCTATGGTGAGCAAGGGAGCTACCCTGGCTCTTCCCAGCTGAAGCATTCTGGAAAGCGGGCCCTACACCTCTCTTGGGCAACACAGTAAGTAGATGGTCCAAGTGTGGAAGATCAAAACTTGAGGACATGAAAGTAGGAGAAATGACCCTGCCCCTTCCTTATTGCTGCCAGGGGTGAGCAATGCTGGAGAGCTCACCCTGGTGCTGAGGACAGGGAAGAGCTGGTGGGCTGACCAACCCTGCAACTACTCAGGCCCAGAACCAGAGTTATGAGATGACCCACGCCAACGTCCACCCCACCCATGATCTACAGGAGCATGTGAAGGGGCCGGTCCTGCAGACCCAAAGCTGCAGGATCTTCACAACACAGAGCAACAGCAGCATATCTAAAAGGAGTCCCAGTGAGTACCTGGCATGGGTAGTGTAGCAGAAACCAGAGGCCTCGAGCCAGACCAATGACTCTTTGCAATGAACACTTGCAAGTAAAGATATATGGACAAAAGGTCTTACTGCGTGACTCTCTGTGTTACACTGCAGGTTTCATGATGAGATTTTTTTTTACTTTTCTCCATTTTTTCTTTCTTTTTTCTTCAATTGTATTTTGGTTTTTTTTGGCGGGGGGCATTGCAAGGGCAGAGGGTGGATATGAAGGGATGGGGGAATGAATGGGATCGAGATGCATGATATGAAAAAGTCAAAAGACACAAAGAATAAATAAAAAGAAAGTTTAAAAAGATTGAGATGCGCATCACTGTCCTATGTTCGTGGAACAGCCTGTAATGTCCAGCTTCACCCAGGCATCTGGATGCTCACATCTGCTGGAGCGGTCTATCCCTAGATATATCTCTGCCCCATGTCCTGAGTTCCCCCCACTATGTTATCACAACAGAATGAGAACCAAAGAAACAAATGGAATCCTAGTGACACTATAAAAATGGTTTAGATTATGAGTCCTCTGAAAGGATTCTTAGATTCCCATGTCTCCAACCACGCCTTGAAAACCACTGCTCTTCCACTCCTCAAATACACCCCTAATGGATCTGACAAGGGGGCATATTATTCTGCAGGCAATATTCCAGAAATCCCTACTGAGAGAAGCAGGAACGCTTTTCGAGTGCCTCTTGACATACTTCTTTGTTTGTTTTCATTTAGTTTTACAGGCTTTCATAAAAAAAACTGGGATGTATTCCAATAATATCTTCATATTGATACTATAATGACAAAAAATAAATATATCATTTCCAAAGCCCCACCTTGCCAATGTCCTTAATTATTCACTCATATCCATCCCTAATAAAGGGTGAGCATCTTTCCTGACATGGAGTATGACAATATATATTTAACTCTGTGCCCCTTGGTCATCCATGGTCTCTTTCTAAAGTTACCAGAAAGCAGATGTATTTGTAACTATAGGATGTGAACTGGAATGTATATTTAGTAATCTGGTCCGATTTTTATTTTTTGCACTTTACCTCCTTAAGGCTTAGAAAACAATATTTCAAAGTGTGGTTCAGGCATGTTTTTGAATTAAAAGAAAGTGGAAAGCCTTAGGACCTTCCTCTGAAGCAAAGGCTATCTAATTCTCTCTTCTTTTTCTCTGCCCCGAAGCATGCAAGGACTTTCTCACATCCTCTTCCCTGACAGAGTAAACATCTTCTCAATGAAATACGATCTCTTTAGTATACTCCCTAGGAACCTCACCAAGTAACTAGGAAACATTAACCATTGGAGAGGAAAACATACCAACAACAAACACACGCATACACCCTTTTTTCCTGCCAATCTGTCCATTGTCAGTGCATGTCAGAGGACCTTCGTTAGGACATGGGAGAGAATCCCCCATGCCTTCAGTTCTGCATGCAATGCTTCAAGTCTGACACTTTACTTTGTCCCTTTCAGAGGCAAAAGTTTTATGACCTTTGTTTTCTTGAGGTCCTTGGATAATAGTTCATAGTTTTGTATTTTACTTTTTTAAACAATTCCTTCTAAATATGAAAAAAATGACATCTGCCATTATATTTCTTACCCTGTTTACAACTTTTACTATCATCATCATTAGTGTGTGTGTTTGTGTGTGTGTGTGTATGTAGCATGTCCTATGTATAAAGGTCAGAGGATGATTTTTAGAAGTTACTTCTGTTCCTATGAGTTGGAGGATGGGAGTTGAACTCAGGCCAGCAGGCTTATTAGCAAGTACTTTCGCTCACTGAGTCATTTTGAAACCTTCCTTCTGCCTTACTTTTAATTCAATACAAGAGGTAACCAGAGTATGGAACATAAAACAGAAGAGTCACATTTATTTTTGTATCTTAGCCTAATCAGAGCAAAATGTTGCAACTCAGACCACGATATTGTTATTAATCATAATAGTTATATATATTTTATATAAAATCACATTTATTGAAACATAAATGTAATGATAGTATTATAAGATATTTTAAAACATTCTCATCCTTTTCTAGATGAGGTTAATAAGGTCTGGGGACTAAAATTTTCTCCAAGCTAACTCAGCAAAGGATGGGAAAACTTGGGTTAACAGAATCATTTCTTTTTCAGGCGTCAGTTTATTATACCAAACAGACTCACAAGGATAGACCTTGGTTCTGTCTCAACAGTTGCAGTTTCCTGAGCTTATGGTGCATACAGCTAGACCAAATTTATCTTGATGAAACAGTCTATAATTAACATCCTTAAAAGGCTGTTATATTCGTTGTGATGGTCCATCTAAGTTGACTAGATACATAATCACCTAAGAGATAAGCCACTGGGCACAACTGAAAAGCTCTTCTTGATCAGGTTATTTTCCGTGGGAAATCATGCCCTGAATGTGGACGGTACATTCCAGTAGCATCCAAATCAAAGAAAGACCTGGGGGAAAGCTTTACTTTCTGCTTTCCATCTGTTTGCCTCTGTGCTGCCTCTTCCCATGTCTGGCAAGGTCATCTACTGTCTTAGCTACTTTCCTATTACTGTGAAGAGATATCATGGCCAAGGCAACTTACAGGAGTATGCCCTTAATGGGGGCTTATAATTCCAGAGGATGAGTCCATAGCCATCATGGTGGGGAGCATGGCAGCAGGCAGGTAGGTATGGTTCAGGAACAGTAGTGGAAACGTTACCTCTTATCCATAAACATGAGGCAGAAAGAGAATTAACTTGGGAATGGTGTGTACTACAGAAACCTCACATCTTACCCCCTAGTGGCAATGTCTTCTTCAACAGGGCCACAAACCCTAATCCTCCCCACTACTAATTCAAATATACAAGCCTAAGGGGGCCATTCTCATTCAGACTAGCACAGATGCCCTATTGCCATCTCACTACCAAGTTCATCTACCTAGTCAGTACTGCTGCCTCTGCTGTTGACTCTGCTGCTTGTCAACTAAATCATTTGTGAAAAACTGAAGGTCTCTGGCCAGGGCTTCTCTCCAGTATGACTCAAAGACTCCCTGGACTGGGACTTTGAACAACCCTTATCCTGTAGGGTCCAAACTAAAGAGTCCCTTTCTGTCCTTTTGCAAAAGCCTTACTTACATCTTGCTCACAACTGAAGGTACCCGGACAAGGCAACTCTTTGATAGAACCTGAAGGTAGGGGCTAAAGGAGGACAGACTGCTATCATCTGTAGCATCAGGTGGGCTCTGCTTTCCTTATTTTATGAGTCCCCTCCCCCTTACCTCTGGTACAAATGTCATGGAAGCATGTTAATGTCTAATTCCTTCTCAAGGGAGCCCCACATCTCCCATTCCTCTCATTTCTCTTTCTTCTCTCAGGAGTTGAAGAGACTAAGAAGTAGATGGCTGGTGCCTACTGAGTTAAACCTTCTTTCCTGGCATCCGCAGTTCAGTGTGCATGGCCACTGTTTGCATGTCTACCATCCCCTCTCCCAAATACATTTCCTGATCTTAACCTAAGGGACTCGGTGACCAGACTTTCACTTCTTTCTGACAGTGAGTCATACTTTTACCTCATGGCAAGCCTAGAGCCAAGTTTAGTCTATGAGTTCCCTTCTAAGGACAGGTTCAACCTGGTCAGCTGACTTATTGGTCCCAACAATGTGACTCTAAAGCAAAACTGGGTTCCAATTTCATGAGCCACTTCACCTTTATTCTTGGGGCGTGCCTAAGAACGCTTGCTTCAGGACTCTTGCAGACAATTGGGTGGTCCATCACCCACAGAGGAAACATTCTGGATGGACGTTGCCCCTTAATGACCCTCCATGGGTTAGACATTCTTCATTTACTCTAACTCATCCCTGGGATGTACTCTTCAAAATTAGTGTAAATTCTGTGTCTAAAACCTCATAAGTGGCTTCTCTTCTTTTGCAGCAATATGTGGCCTTTGTAGACTCTCAGAAGACAAGTAATACTGGCCCCTTAATGTCATGTTGCCTTACAATATCATTCTATATCTCTGACATTGTTAAAGAAAGAACTCCGAGATTCCTATATTCAGGTCTTCATGAACCTTTCATAGGACTCTCCCTTGTAGGAAAGATGTAGATCTCCTAACAGTAGCTTGCCTTCCTTAAATCCAGCCCCAAATGAAAATCTTGAGGATTCCCCTTTGGGTGCATCCAAGTTCCTGCTCAACCTAGAGCCTAACTCCTCTCTCTGGGTCACCAGCCTCCCAACCATTCACATGATAAGCCTCTGCCTTTCCCCTCCCAACTCCTCTCCTGCCTTTAGTTCCACCCTTTGTCTATGGAACCTTCCCATCTGCCTCTTCCCCTTCCCAGATGTACTCTATCCCTCCCACACTGACTTCTGGACTTCATTTAGGAACTCGGGGAACAACTAGAAGCCGTACTCATTCCATAGGAAAGCATTCTCCCCTTTGTGATGTGATTGGTGGGGGGACCGTGGCACCATCTGGATTCATGCCCTTTTCTCTGTGTCTGATGTGTCTCAAATCTAGTTCAAATGAATGTTAACTAGACAAGGTGTCTACCTTCATTAAGGAATGCAGATGTCTGTGACCCCTGACCTCACCTGGCAAGACATTTCTATCATTCTGATCCACCTACTGTACTCTTAAGATAGAATAGGAATTTCACCGTTAGCAGGTTTATAAGCCATTAATCCAGGAATAGCCAGAGCAGACTTCATTGTGGTTAGTAACTGAATACAGAACCATGCTAGTCATAAGAGGCCAGGGGTAGAGAAGATGATAGGGGAAGGACCTGCCAGAACTACATGATTGCCTGTCTCTTAGGAAGAATAAAAAAGGCTGCTATCAAAGCTGTTAGCTTATAACAAATTATAAGAGCTAGCACAACCACTTTCAGAAATCCCTCCCACAGAACTAAAGAAACACTCAAATCTCATTGGCCTGGCTCTTATCGAGTCCTCCTCTTGTCTCCACTTGCTGTCAATCAAGCTATAAGTCTCACCCCTCTGATCCTCTTGGAGTTCTTTTTCCTTTTCTGGTAAGGGCAAGGTAAAGCCTATGCTTCGACACCTTTAGATCCTAATGAAGAGCCAAGAGCCTTTTCCTCGCCTTTCTAAACTTAACTACGTACTTTCACAGGCTTGGCTCATTCCTTTCCCTCCCTTCCCATCCTAAAAGCCCCAACTCACAGAGCAATTGTCTTAAGCCCTTTCCTTCTGAGATAATTCTGAAGCCATTGCTCAGCTAGCATCATCATTTCTCTCAAGTTATGTCCTGTTTACAAGTCCTTCCTGCACCATCACTGGGCACCTACACTGGGCACCTACACTGGGCCTAGGACTTCTCATCTTGGCAATTGCTAGTGCACACCTCCCATCTGTCTTCCTGAAATCACGTTATGGTATCCCTTTTAACCATTGTGACTTTTGGGATCCTCCCTACTCCTATTTGTAAACTGACATTTCCTGTCCCGGCTAACTGATCCCAAATAACTGACTCAGAGACCAAATATGAATTATAAATGCTTGGCCAATAGCTCAGGCTTTTTACTAGCTAGCTCTTACATTTAAGTTAACTCATATTTCTATTTATGCTTTGCTATGTGGCTCATGGCTTGTTACCTCATTATTTACACATCTGGCTTGTTTGGCTGACTGGCTGGAGTCTCTTCTGACTCCGCTCTCCATTCCATAATTCTCAGTTTGGCTTTCCAGGCTAACTTCCTGCCCAACTACTGCCGTGTCGGCTTTATATAAACCAACGAGAGCTTCACAGAGGACTGCGAATTGGCCTGATCTTAACTCCCAGATGAATTGACAGCACCTACCCAGCCATTCCATTTGTGAAGTCATCATCTATCCTTCAGCCTTAATCAAATACACATCCCCTGGCTTCTCTAACATGCTGCTCGAGACTCTTCTGCCTTACACTTCTAAGTGGATCCATAGCACCAACCAGGACCCACAATACACACCTCCTCAGCTCCAAAGTGACCACAGAAGACAAATATTTACACTTTGTGAATTATTTTTACTCTGCTGATCTGTCAGGGAAAGAAATATAGAGGCAAAAGGCCGAAAACAAAAGCTAGGCCATGACTGCTTTGGATCAGAACCCAATGACTTAAAGTGTCATATAAAAATACATGGAGCCCATATTCTAAAGATTCTGTGGCACATTACCTAGATGGTTAGTCTCAAGAAAAGTAATTTGTAGCAAAATATGTTACTTGACCAAGACAGTGAGTTGCCTACCTATGTCTATCTAGATATGGTCCTTGCACATAGTACTACCCATACATGAGCTAAGACCAAGTAACTGCTCCTTTAACCACTATTTTACAGCAACAAAAACAGCCAGGTGGTGGTGGCACATGCCTTTTAATCCTAGCACTTGGGAGGCAGAGAGACAGGTGAAACTCTGAGAGTTTGAGGCCAGCCTGGTCTACAAAGTGAGTTCCAGGACAAACTCCAAAAGCTACAGAGAAACCCTGTCTCAAAAAACCAAAAATCAAAACCAAACCAAACAAACAAACAAAAAGCATTCTCTTTCAATGGTGTGATTGCCTCTCTCTGGAAACTCACCCTCTACCTCTCTTGCAGCCTGCTTCAAAAAATTCTCTCCTTGTCTTCTCAGGCCCTTAGTAAATTCGTTTTCCCCCTTATGTCACCAACCTTCCAGATACCATTTGACACGGCCAAAACATTTCCAGTACACGTTCTAAAACACAATTGGTGTCATTCTGGAGAATGACTTCAAATATAACCCATTAAAAACAAATAAAACATTGTTTTGAAAACCCTTTTTTCCTTAATTCTCAAATCTCACTCTTCTTCATCTGTGTTATCTCCACGTTAAATATAGGAAGTGTGATTCTAATCAGTGGGTTCCTTTCCCTGCTGCAGAGGTGGTTAAGAAGTCATCAGTACTACAGTAAATGGCTAAGCTATTAATACTGTGTAATGGCCCTGTCCATCAGCAGCTGCTCAGTTGAAGTGACTGTGACTTCCTTTGGAAGTGAATGCTGGCTGTGGTTTAGCTAAAAGTAGTAATTATTAGGAGTGCCTGATGTCCAGTAACAAAGAACCATGACAATGCCTAAAGGCAGAGAGAAACTGGTTGGCCAACTGTACTACAGTGCCCCTCCCCACACTCAGGAGAAACACTCCAGGGAGAAAGACCCCTCTCTCTCTGTATCCAGCCTAATTGACATATTTTTAAGGGCTACTGATTTAATTTTCACTTTTCATGTAAACTGCCATCCTTCCTGATTTGCATAGAGGAGAAAAATAGAATTGATTCATTTCTTTCTGATATCCCTTTAAAGATTAAGTCCCTGAATATCTTAGGTGCTGTTTTCTGATTGTTTAGAGAATGCATTGATCATGACATACAACAAAGCAAACTCAGGCATTGAAGGTTGGTGGGGGTGGAAGAGGAGGGAAGGAGTCTTGATATGTGTCCTAGGCTACCCTACAATGCAGAATCATTCTACCTCAGCCTTCTGAGCACTGACTAGGACTATAGCTATGCTCAACCACACCTGGGTTTACACAGAAAAGCAGTGAGCAAATGAACAGACTTCATTTATTTACACAGTATTTACCTGAACAAAATCAGAAGAAAACCATATTGGCAAAGTTCACAAGTAGCTTTGAATACTTGGCTGCATCACTTCCACCAAAAATAGATGGCTACGCTGAACTCTTGCCTCTTTGGTATTTTGTTGTTGTTGTGGCTTTTGTTTTGCCTTAAAAGTTCTTCATTCTAGGTCAACATCACTACAAGAATAAAGAGACAGGCAGACGCCGCCATGAGGTCTACTAAGAAGTTAGGGAAGGCACAAAGATGACTTGGGAGCAGTGATGGGGGACGGGGGGGGCAAGTAGCAGGCATCCACTCCCTTCCTAGGCACAGACACAGGACCCATGAAACAGTGGTCATAGACACAGCTCTTATTTAGAGCACTGGCTCCTGGTAGACTTGGCTCCTGTTTATTCCTCAGCTCAACCAGTTCCTCCTAACATACAGACATAACAACTAGCCAGATTGGAACAAGGAGGTCCAATTTTTTTAAGATTATCTTCTAAGAATGAAGATATGCAGAGTAGGGCTGGACATAAAAATTCCAGGATCATGAGATATTGGTTCAAAGAATATCAAGTGGAGTTTGTCTATCTACTCAACTCATCTTGTCACCAGGACTCCAGTCCATTGGCACCAGGATCCATGAGTCCTTTCTCCAGGATTCCTTCCTCTTTTGGTTTTGGCAGCTGTACAGCCAGCCACCTGGAAAATAAACACCATCAGCCACTTTGCATTCTGTGCGAAACTCTGCAGAGTGATCTGTTCTCCAGCTGTCATGACTCAACTGCATTTCTTGGTACTTTTTTTTCCCTGTGGGAGCTGGTATCACCTCGCCCATACAGACTTCCCTCAGCCCTCACCACATCCTGCACTCTGGGAGCCTTCTCAAACTTGTGTTTCTACCTCTCAACTCTGTGGGTCTTGGAACAAAACTATGTTTCTCTTCATCTTCGCATCCCTAGGCTGAAGGACTATTCGAAATCACAGGCAATTGAGAGCTTTTCAACATTTATCATAGAATTCAGCCTTTCTGAGATAGCAGATCCCACTTAATTTTCAAAGTTTTTTATTTAGTTGCATAAAACTACACAGAAATTAGAGATATGAAAAGCGGCCAGCAGAGAAGTGAGAGAAGTGAGAAATTTTAACACTGACAAAAGCATTGTCCTATGTCTCTGTGATTCTTCTTCCCAATGTTCAATTGAAAGTAGGCTTCCTAAAGGAAACAGAAGCATACACAAGGGGGAGCTGACATGATGCCAGACTGTAACTAGTGCTGAGTTGTAAGAAAGACTTGGCCTGTTTGTAAAATAGGCCTTTTTGTATTCTTGGATGTATTCTTCTGAGCTGAGCACCTTTATCAGAGATGGTCATTTAGTCAAGCTTTCCCATCCTGTAGCATGAGGCAGATGATAAATAATACCCACAACCAGATGAAGGTAGAATATTCCAGCTCTTCCTGAACTATACCGGTCTGTCAACTCTCCAGTGTGAGCATCTAAGTCATGAACCCTATGGTAGTTAGTTCCTAACACAGATTCAAGAAACCATGGGTCACATGAGGTCTGAAACCTGTACCTGAATGCTGTGTTGGGGAGTGGGGAGGATGAGGGCGAGGAAGGGCAGGAGGGAGCAAGGGAAGGAGGGAGGGAGGGAAGAAGAGAGAGGAAGAGCACATCTGACACAGTAAGGGCTACACAATGAAGAACTGCAGTGTTTTTACCAAATAAAAAGCCTTCTGTTCTTATTAAACATGATGATTTAACTATGGGAAATAGGGGTTTGTAGTATTTTTCTACCACCACTTCTCAGCATGTAAGTAACCAATTAGTGTGTATCTCTGTAATGGATTATTTTAGAGTGTTTGGATTTTTAAAGATGCCATTTGAGGGGGCTGGAGAGATGGCTCAGAGGTTAAGAGCACTGCCTGCTCTTCCAAA
>LOJH01057863.1:1298-11491 GCA_001685095.1 Ellobius talpinus | reverse complement strand
AAGAAGAAAAAGAAGAAGAAGCAATAGATGGAAGGAGTTTCAAGTCAGGATTCTTCCAATCCCGATGTGAAAGAAGAATCAGATGGCCTCTCAGTTTCTCTGCCTTTTAGTCTGGCTCTCGAAATAAGGGAGCCCCTCCCATCGGGCCCTTACCCATGGGATCCTCCTTGTATACAAACAGCTGTGAGGAAGGGCCCCAGTCCTATCCCCAGGAGTCGTCTTCTCCTAGGAGAGCCTAAGTCCATCCCTGGGCACCAAGTCTCACTGGGCAGAAATTCTGCCCTGGGCATGCTCATGGCTTGTTGGTTTGTTTTAACCAGCACCTAGTACTGAGTGTTGCACACAATAGAAATGCTTTAAATGCTTAAGAAATGCTTAAGGCTTGCATTGAAGAAGACATAGAGATGAAAGATCTGCCATTCCTTCCCAAACTGGTGGTGGTAGCTGGTGATAAACAGAAGGGACACACACACACACACACACACACACACACACACTACCAGGTACACATACCTTGCGTAATTTGTTACAGTACAGTTCTTTCCTCCTATAAAGCCTAGAAGGTCAGAAGGTTCTCGCTGCTCAGACAGGACACCTGCCCCCATTTTACTCTCATTTTATCCTTCGTTCCCCTGCACTTGGAAGAAGCTCGATTTGAGTCAGGGTGTCCCCCCCCCCGGCAAGCCTCTTATTTTGCTCCCTTCGCCACCCTCCCCCACTAGTACTAACTAGATCCCATTCTAAAGTCGAGTTCTCCTCTGCCCCTTCCTCAAGGTCGTGGGCTCCGGAAGAAGAGAAGCCACTTATAAATGCCAAGAAAAGGGCGAGAAGGGTTAAGAAGATTGAAAAGGGTGGGCTAAAAGACTGGGGGGTTGAGGATGGGGAAGATGGAAGTTGGTACACGGTGGGGGCGGGCAATGGGAGAAGAGAGAAGGGCGGAGGAAACAGAACGGAGTTGGGGCCAGAGAAGGTAGGATCTTGTAGGTTCTAGACACAGGTAAACTTCAAACACCCTAGTCCTATTTGGTTGATCAAGAACACACGGCCCAAGAAGGTGAGCTGCCCAGATGAGCTCTGCGGGTTCTCTTCCTCTCCCACCGAAAAACCTGGAGAGGACCGCAGGCCTGGGGGCAAGATCCCGAGGCCACCACTTTGGATCCAAACACAAGGCCCACTCTTGTCTGGCGCAAGCAGGGCGAGACGACTTAGACCCAGGCTTCGGAAAGGGGACCAGGAGGGGTGAGATTGGCGCTTCAGGTGGTCATGTGGTTCTTTAAAGTTTGAGGCAGGCAACGGAAACCCACAGAGTCTGGCTGGTCCTCTCCAGCCTCGCTTTTTTTCTCTGCCGGTCCTCCTGCTACTTCTACCTCCGCTCCCGCCCGACTCGGGTCCCCGTATCCCCTTTCCAGTCCGCATCCCTCACTGTGCCCAAGCGCCCCCTGCTCCCTCCCTCCGCGCTGGATCTCCCGCACGACGTGAGCGGAAAGTGAATGGGCAGCCCCAATCACAAAGACAAATTACCATGAGAAAAATAAATCAAGAAATCGCTCCTCTAGTCCCGGGTTCCCGCCGCCGCACCCACTTCACTGGCCAAGGCGGGAGCGAGGGTCCCCGGGCTTCTCCATCCAGGGCCTTGGGCTATGTAGGACCGGAGTATCCTATGGTGGGGGCGGGGGAAGAATCCGGTGAGGGCCGAGTTAGTGGCGGTAGCGCGGGGACGTCCCTGCGCGGGAGATTTCACACTCTGAGCCGGCCACGCGTTCCCACGCGCCTCGCCTCCCTCACTCTCCCTTTGCCAGGTTTACCCGCTCGCCCTCTGCCGAGCCTCCATCTCGGCCCAGTCTCCACGCTCCTATCCCAGCCTTTCCGTCGTCGGTCCCCCCACCCCACCCCAGGCCGAGGCGCTGGGTCTCCTCCACTGTTGCAGCCCAGCAGAGCGAGAACCCGGAGCAGGCGGGGTGGCAGGAGCGCAGCAGCACCAAAGGCGTCCCAGCTGAGGTGGCCCTGGACAGCGTTGAAGCCCAGGAACCCGCTCTCCTGCCCCCTGCAGCCTTTCCAACCTGCCTCCAACTTACCAGTGGCCCCAGACTCCCACCCCTCTACCCACCCTAGTTGCTGAAGTTTGCAACTTGCAGCCCCAGCCGGCGAGGGAAAAGCTCCGGGAGGTCCCGGACTCACCTCCCCGCAGCCCGCGCAGGTGCCGGGTTCCCCGCGGCCCTGGGCTCCGGGCGGTGCAGACCACGGTGACGAACCCGAGCGCTGGCGGCCCGTCTGGGAATGGGGCGGCCGAACAGGAAGGATCCCGGCTAAGGGCTCAGCGATCCGTTGCAGTCCCCGACTCCGGTTGGGCCCGCTGCACTCCGGCTGCGCTCCAACAGCCGCTGGATGCGCCGCCGACCCGCCGGGCCGGGCGGAGCTGGGCTCCAGCACCAACCCCCGCGCTCCAACTAGCTCCAGACCCCGCGCGCCTGAGAGAGCCGGGAGGAGGAGAGCGAGGGAGCAGAGGGGAGGGGGGAAGCTGTGGGGGAGGAGTTGGGAGCCAGAGGAGAGAAGGAGGGGAGCGGGAGAGAAAAGGAGGAGGGGGATGGAGAGGACCTGCCACTGCTAGCGCTTCACCCGCCAGCCCCGAGGAGCTCGGGAGAGCGCGAGGGGGCGCCCTGCATCACCATTTCCCCCAGCAGGGCTCGGGCCCCAGATCTCCGTGGTACCAGGAAGGGTGGACAGAAGCTGCCTCTGTCCTAGGTCTCTGAGCCCTTGCCATCTTTTTGTCTACCTTTACCGTGCTCTGCCACTCCACCTCAAACCAACACCAACTTGGAGCCTGAGAAACACCCCCCCACACACACACACAGGGCTCCTCAATTTTCCAGCCCTTTTAGCTAGGGAAAACATTTTCCTGCCTGTGGATTTGAAATTTGAATGAGAAAAGGACCGCGTACCAAACCCGGTAAATTTGTAATAAACTCCAGTAACAGATGTTAGGTTGCTGAGTAGGACCAAAAAGCCAGAACTGGCGAGTTGTTGGTTAGCCTCACACGCTACACGACCTAGGGAGAGCCTCTCCAAGCCTCAGTTTCCTCAGCTGTAAACTGGAGCTGGTGACGTGCACCTTACCGAACCTTAAAAAAGAAGAGCCAGCAGCGGATCTAGGGAGTGCAATTGCCTCAGGGACACTGGGAAGGTATCCCTGGGTTGCACGAACCCACGAGGGGCGGAGTAATCTCCGCAGCAGAGACCCTTAGCGCAGCCTCGTCGAGCGGGGTGGGATTGTTTCCAAGTTTCAGCGATCTAGTGTTTCTGGTTGCTGGAAGTCGGCAGGGAAAGTCGTGGAGAGCAAGCCTCAAGCCCTAGCTGCCACCGCTGCAAGCACGGATGGAAAGGGAGCCCTCTGCTGAACAAAAGGGGTACTTTAATTATCAAATAAGGTGACCTAAGGAAGTGAAACAGTGGGAAAGACAAAGGAACAGAAAAATTAAAAACAAGAGAAGTGTGCTTCTAAGAGAGAATCAGAGAGGACCGCTATATAATAATACTTTGGGAAAATAAAAACATTTGAAGACTTTCTGGAATGCCTTGGAGGACTACAATAAACTCCAGGTGAAGCACTTCGTGTCACAAAATGCTGGGTAAAGGAAACCCTGAATAAAGCAGAAGGATGGAGGCAGTAGGAATCTCGGGAAGCACCCCTCCCACCTTCCCCAGGGTGATGGAACAGAAAGGGTGTGCTCTAAGAAAGCCCTTTATGAGGTGCTGTGAGATGGGAACCGGTGCCAGATCGCAGAGATAAAGACTTTCTAGGGCAACAGAAATGCTGAAACTCATAATGTGCTGAATAAAGAGGAACTCACAAAGATAAAGCCTATTCTGGGCCCAGAGAGAGATGCAAAGAAGGGGAAGGGAGAAAGCATAGACTGGGCATAGACAGGTCTAATGCAGAGATCAGCTCAGAAGAAGCAATGTGGTGGAACACAGATCAAACCTTACAAAGACAAAAAGGTCAGCAGTGGAAGCCACTTGGCAGAATCTCCAGGGAGGGCGGGTGGTCAGTTCTCCTGATGCCCAATCTGGACCTTTTCCATGCTGTAAGCGCTGCCCTACTCTAGAGCAGTGGTTCTGAACCTGTGGGTCCCTACCCTCTTTGGGGTCAAGCGACCCTTTCACAAGGGTGACCTAAGGCCACCGGAAAACACAGATTTGATTCATAACAGTAGCAAAATTCATTACAGTTATGAAGTAGCAATGAAGATAATTTTACGGTTGGGGGTCACCACAACATGAAGAAGTGTATTAAAGGGTTACAGCATTAGGATCAACCACTGCCCTAGAGGATTGTTTTCGCCATTGCAAAGATACAAGCATATGGGACATAAAATATCTCTTTTTTTAAGATTTAGTTTTATTTTATATGTATGTTTGTGTGTCTGTGTGAGTGTATGCTATGTGTATTCAGGTGCCCATGGAGACAAGGAGAGGGTGTTGGATCACCAGAGCTAGAGTTAGAGACAGTTGTGAGTCACCTGATGTCAGTGCTGGAAACCATACCCAGATCCTCTGCAAGAACAGCAAGGGCTCTTAACTGCCATCCAACCCCTAGAAATATACTTTGATTAAAATAAAAAAATTTAGTTTCATAAACTGCCTGGAATGAAGAGAACTTCTCATTTGTTTGACTGGGGAGAGTAAACAAATGCCTTCTGGATGGTTCTGCGTGCCACAACTCTCTCTTAAAAGCATTCAAACCTCCGTCCTTCACACGGCCTCTCACCAGCCTTCTCTCTTCCCACTGTGTGGGCTGTTATCTCTTACCACCATCATCCCTAATTCCCTCCTAGCTTTCCCTCTACATCTTATGAATGAGCTGGGTGTCAGTGGCACAGGAAGAGAAGAGATGACACCCTTGTCTGGGGAAACAGGAAAGGAAACCATCCTCTTCAAGGAAGAGCCAAGGAGAGACACTCGGAGGCACAGACTGGGGAGCAAGCCTGCGTGCAACCCTGAGCTAATTAATCCTAATTGCATCCTACTGTGGTGTATTGATTATCAGTGATTACTCAAGGGCTCTCAATATCAGAGAGTTCCAGAAGCTGGACACTAAGGAAGGGCTAGTTTCCTCATGAGCCTACTTCACCACCTACTCCAGGCATTCCCTAGTGTTTGGCAAACCCATCCTGGAGAGAATCTTAGAATTATTTACTTGGAACAAAATCCAAAGCCTTGGTCCCATCATCGGCAGCTTCTGCCACTTCCTTAGACCTTTGCAGTAACCTCTGTGATAATTACCTCTGGTAGGAGCCATCCTCCACCTACTCAAATACTGTTAATTAAGCTGAATGTAAATACAGTAATTAATACCGAATTATCCCAAACAAATAAGTCAAAGAGCTATGAACATAGGGGGTGACCTGAGTCTTAGCGTTCACTCTTGATGGAGAAATTCCAGTGTTACCTAGCATTGAGATTCTAAGAGACTGAAGAATACATATTTTCAGGTTCATGGGTGACAGGGCTGTCTCCTTCCCTCCCTCCTGGGTGACAGAACTCTCTCTGAAACAGAATATAGTGCAGCTTCTCCCAAGAGACATTTTGTGGGTGCTTGTGTATCACCCACATGCCTTGTGTGTGTGTATGTGTGTATGTGTGTATGTGTGGTGTGTGTGTGTGTGTAAAATGCCTGTGCATAGCCTGTTGCACTAGCACAACTCTTGTCTTAACAGCAAAAGGCAAAGAACAGCCGGCAGCATACTGATAGGAGAAAGAAAATTGAAAACAAAAAAAAGCAGCGATCACTTAAAACGTCCAAATTATTTCCTGGTCCCAGGATTGCCTACTCATTGTGCTGTGGGATGACAAAGGAAAAAAAAAAAGCAAATTCCCATCTCAGAAGTCACTGTCACTTTGTGAACCAGAAACACACTCAGGTCAGAGGAACTGAAGTGTCACTAAATGACAGCTCTGCCATTGTCCTCAACTACCGTGAGGGATCTTCCTTCCTTCCTTTCTTCCTTCCCCCGAAATTTAAGTGCCACTCACTATGTGAGGTGCAGAGTTCATAGGAAGACCCTCCCAGGCAGGCAGGGAAGAAGGTAAAATTCTAGTCCATGCAAGAGAAACCACAGGACAAGGGCTCAGCTGGCACTGAGAGGGCCAATGCCCGGCTCTACCGGGCAAGCTAAGGACATCTTCCCTGAAAAGGGCCATTCTAACTGGGAATGAAAGATAGGGCAGGAATTTGCCAGACTGAGAAGTGGGAGGAAGCAGAGTATTCCAGGCGGAGGAAATAGCATGTGTAAAAAGCACAAGGCGATATAATTAGATTTGTGTTTGAAGAATTGCTTGGTCCTGGTTAACAGATTCTGAGAGAGCTGAAGCAGTAAACGTGAGCAGGTGCGTTGTGTGGTGGAAACAGCATGACCGCAGCAGTTCAGCCTCCTTGGCTCCAGGGTGGCTAGGTCATTGAGGAGCTGAGTGACCTTGTACAAGCCTTTTATGTCCTCCTGGACCTCAGTGCCTTGTGGCTAAAATGAAAGGGCTGATAACTGGTTTCCTGGGTTCACAGGATTCCACGATGCTCCTTTCACTTGCCCATACTTCTTTCAGTCTTGCTCTATATGATGCCCTTGGCCATAGTCATAATTTGTTCTTGCAATATGCATAGCACTTTATAGTTTATAAAGGTGTCTTCTATCTGCTGTCTCTTTGACCTTCACGTGCATCTGAAGGAGACAGGCACACTGGAGCTGATCTTTCTCGCCACACACCTGTCTACAAACACCATCTCTGTGTTGCTAACACTCAGGCTCATGCCTGCAGCTCTGATCTCACAAAAAAATAAATAACTGCTGTTCCTCCTTCTACAGAAGTGGTTCCCAACCTGTGGGTTGCTACCTTTCATAGGGTTGACCTAAGATCACTAGAAAACACATATGTGGGACAATGGTCTTGTACCCTATAAAGATTTGTCATTTGTATTGTTTCAATAAAGTGCTGATTGGCCAGTAGCCAGGCAGGAAGTATAGGTGGGGCAACCAGAATAGAAGRATTCTGGGAAGAGGAAAGGCTCAGTCTGCTGTCATCACCCAGACACAGAGGAAGCAAGATGAGAATGCCTCACTGATTAATGGTACCAAGCCACATGGCTAACACAGACAAGAATTATGGGTTAATTTAAGATGTAAGAGTTAGTTAATAAGAAATCCTGAGCTAATAGGCCAACCAGCTTATAATTAATGTAGGCCTCTGTGTTTTCTTTGGGAATGAATAGCTGCTGAACCAGGCAGGACAGAAACCTCTGTCAAACACAGATATTTACATTACAGTTCATAACAGTAGCAAAATTACAGTTGTGAAGTAGTAATGAAAATGATCTTATGGCTGGGATACAACATGAGGAACTGCATCAAAGGGCCACAGCATTAGGAAGGTTGAGAACCACTGCTCTACAGGAATGCCTGCTGAGTGCCCCACACTTACCCTGAGCAACACCCTAGCGTCAGATGAGTGCTTCCCTGAGACTCCACTGTAGCAAATAAAAACTCGTTTCCTTAGGACTGGGGTTGTGACTCAGTGGGAGGGAACTTGCCCAGCAAGTGCAGAGCCCCAGAAAACAACCAACCAACAAAGCCCTCCATTCTTATAATTCCTCAAGGCCAAAGTAACCCACATACAAGCCATCAGGAACCCCTGCTGTGTCTGCAGGTCTAACGCTCACCACTTTTACCACCTTCTCTACCAGTTTCCCAGTTCCTGCCATTCTCCTCGCCCCTGATGTTTGCTCTTCCTGTTTCCATCTTTGTGCCTCGGGCCACGTTCCATACAGATGGCCTCCTAAGTCACGTCCCATCGTTCCTCTGCTCCAAACCCACCTAGGCCTTGTTCTTACCAGGCCCAGGTATGTGCGGCTCCTTCTGACACCATGCGCTCCCCATGTCCCCTCCCCAGCTTCTCTTCAGCCACACCACCACCCTCTCAAAGGGTTTCTCAAAGACCAGAGGTTCTCGCCAGAGAGCCTTTGTGTTTGACGTTTCCCATCTGGAGAGTTCTCCTGCCAAATGCCCATATGGGTCATTTCCTCACTTCAGCTTCCGCTATTGACTATTGCCACCTGACATTTCACCTGAATCTACGTGCCGTGAAGGAAGAATTTGCCTCAGCAAGGCTGCAGCTCCCACCCACAGAAAAGTACTTGGCAGAAGAAGCTCAGAATACTGTTTTAGTGTGTGTAATTATTAACTGTCCCCGTTTTGCAAGTAGGGAAACTGAGGCACAGTGATAGGACTGGTCCTCTTAGACCTCAGACTTGAATCCAGATGTTTCCTTGTGAAATTGCGGGTTTATTCTTAGATAATACCTATGCTGGTACTTTTAAGTGGGTTGTAATAGAAGGTGGACCTTAAGCAGTGGAGTGTTGATTACAGTCTTGCCCACGGGCTGATACCAGGGTATCATTTCTCTCCTCGGGCCCTCCCAAGCACCTTTTTCCCACTATCCTGGTACAGGATGTAGATTTGGGCTGAGTGTAAATCAGGAGCAAGGGAGAGGTGTCAAGGCCAGAAGACAGGCTGAAAGCATGACTGATTTAGGGGTCACACCAGACTTCCTGGCACTCAGGACAAAGGACTAAGTGACAGACCAGGACCCGGGGTCTCTTACAGGCGTTTGAGCCCAGAGAAAGCTGCTCAGTGCTCTCCAGTATCTGTGATGACTTTCCAGGACTGGCTTAGGACAGGATAGATGTTGCTGGAGGTCAACCAGAGAGGGACGTCTGACTAAGAGGGTCCCAGATTGTCATCAATAAGGGTTTGCACCTCTGCTTAGAGGTCACAAAGAACAAGGGGAAACCTACTGCCAAGATGGGTGGACCCCATCCCCCAAGTGGTTGAGAGGTCCAGAGAAATTCCATTCTCAGAATCAAATGACTCTCTCTGCTGTTCCATGACCTTGGATTCTCACACTGGGAAAACAAGAGGCAGGCAAATGCCTTAGCTGGACAAGGTAACTCATACATGATGATAACAGGGACCTAGTTCCCAACCTACGGAGAGGGAGCTTTCACAACAGTGTTACTGACTGGGTACACAGAAGAGTGAGAGGGGATGCTGCTGGCTCATGAATGGTGGGGATGACAGAAGCCTCGAGGTTTGAGGCAGAGGCTGATCATGTGAGACAGGTGACAGCGTGCAGACTAGAAGAGGAGCAGTTATAAGGCTAGTGTGACAGCCCCAGTGGCTTGCAGAGGACAGACAGGTCCAAAATGAGATGGAGAAGAAGAGAAAAGAATAAGAGATTCACCAGGCTGCGGTGGCGCACGCCTTTCATCCCAGCTCTCAGGAGGCAGAGGCAGGTGGATCTCTGTGAGTTTGAGGCCAACTTGGTCTACAAAGGGAGTTCCAAGACAGCTAAGGCTACACAGTAAAACCCTGTCTAGAGAAACCGACAAAATAAAATGAAACAAACAAAAAATAAGAGACTCGGCATGGTACTTAGAAAGGAGGAGCATGGGACCCAAATAAAGACTAAGCAAAGGCTGGTTGGCTTGGGGGAGCTTGCCCCAGTCTGGGAATTGAATGGAAGTGGGATGTAAAACAGGAGGGCGGGCATCTTGGCAATGATGCAAATAACGTTTGTCTCAGAGAAGCCCTTATTTTTGGTGGGATGGGAGGAGGGGCAGGTCTCTTCTTTTCAGTTAAATAAGAGTTTTCACAACCCTGTCATTTGCTCAGCTCTGTTCTGTGCTGGAGAGGACGCTGGCAGAGGCTAAGCAGCACTTAAGGGATGATCATCTCCCTGGGGATGCGAGGTGCATCCATGGAGTACATGGCAAGGGAATACCGGAGTTGCTGCCCCAGGCAAGAGACTGGACAAGTTCATGGAAGAGGGAGACCTCAGGGTTCCCTAAAGGAAGCTTCCTGGAGGAGTGTGTGGTCGCCTTGGGCCACCAAAAAGGTGCACGGGAGAGAGGAAAGACATCGGTGATAAGAGCCAGGACCCATGACAACTTCGACCTCTCCATTAGGCTTTTGATAAAACTTTCTAGACAGAGCCCCCTAAATATTTGAATTAACATGAGATAGGAGGAATGAAGTCTCTTTGATCAAGAGTAGCTTGCCTGGTGGTGATAGCACACACCTTTACTCCCAGGTGGCAGAGGCAGGAGGATCTCTGTGAGTTTGAAGCCAGTCTGGTCTACAGAGTGA